>VYXB01008034.1:0-21516 GCA_013397135.1 Pachyramphus minor | reverse complement strand
ATGATATTTCCAAAAATACAAAACCAAGTAAAAAAATTGTTCAATATAATTCCTCTGACACATCATTCAGTCCTAGTTCTGGCCACTTTATAATCCCCACTTTTTTCTCTGTGGTTGCAATATATTCCATTTACACTTCTTTCATTTTGAATATCTTTCATTTTGTTAGGATCCTGTTGCACGCAGCTATTCTTCTCCTTATCCTTCAGATATACCTGCCAAATTTGCAACCACAGAAAATAATCCATACCTGAGCTACCATATTATTTACTGGTCCCTGTTTAGGACTAGGGAATTTTTGTGCTGAGTGGTGTGTAATAATTCAAGTCCACTGCAGAACTCAGGAAAGAGACTCAGATCTCTTACCCCACATTTCTCTGGAGGGTAAAAAAACATACAAGCAATAGCCAATGTTCATTGACACTCCATGTATGCATACACATATATGCATACACTCTGATTTCCCTTAGTTTTCCTTTCTAATTCATTTTGAAAGGAGAATATAGGATCCTATAAGAAGAAAATATTTAATGTTGAATGATTCTTACTGATGTGATGCCAAATAAAATGACTGTGCAAGAGGCCTAGATTTGGTTGATGCATTTTGCCACTCCTTACCACCATGATTTACTGTGGTGTATGAGGAAACTGCTGCTGTCCAAAGCTGCTGAATTAACAAAATGAATGTTACAAAAAAAATAAAAAAAATAAGAAGAAAACTTCAGGGTAAGAACCACTTTAAAGTAAGAATATGATTCCAACAAAGGCCAGCCAGTGCAGAACTTCTAGTTCTGTGGGGTGTACTGACCACCTAAGTGAAAGAATACATTATGTAGGTGTTCTTTTGAAGACCTTGGAAGAGAAATGTAGGGGGAAATCCTGGCCTTTTCTAAGTAAATACCAAAAGTCCCATTCACTTTGTTAAACCAAGATTTCATCTCATGATTGAAGCAGAAATCAATCTCAAAGCTGGAGCAGCAGATGGTTGAACCAGAATTTGGGACACAGATTTCAGGAATGTAGATAGGATTCAGAAAATGCTGACAATTAGGAATGGAACTAGTAATTGAGCTTGCAGATATAAAACTCCTGACATACAGAATGTAATTTTAACTTTGAACATCATAGCAAATGTCTTTTAAAATTTTTTTTAGGGCCTCAGCAGAATAAAATAGTCAGAAAATTACATTGATTACGGCATCATAGAGAGAACTAATGGCCTCTTAAGAGAACTGTTATGAAAATAATCAAGTTCAGAAAGTATTTGCAATCACTTAATATGTCTTGAATAAAAGCATTTCAGTTTGATTTTATCTGAAGCCTAATGCTATTGCCACAGCATAATATACAATATATTAGTATAGATTAAGCTCATAAGTCCCTTACATATATGTTTTTAATATGACAAATATCAAATAACTGTTAATGTAAAACAATTTGATATAAAATGGCTTTTTGCAAATAAAAATTGATTGGGAAAATAGCTATCAAAAACTACTAGAAAACATAACCAAAAAACTTCATAACACTTAATAAATAACTAAATAATTCCATATTACACTTAGAATTATAAATAGCTTTCATTCAAAATAAGGAAGAAAACTGAGTAATGTATATTTCTTGCTGTAAGAAACGGTTTAATGTATACCCCATTTACAGTAAGAGCATTGCCTTCATCACCATTCATATGTGACTAATCTAAACAATGAGCAGAATTAGAAAATCTAATGCTACCAGGTCAAGATCTGTAATATAATCTGCAGTTAAAAGGGGGGGGGCGGGGGGGGAAGCCACCACCAATCTGGATATTTAAAAAAATGGGTTTATGGCATTTTTGTGAGCCAGCAATAGATTTTTTTTACTCTGGTTTGGTTAAATCAGATGTTCCGTACCTGGGTAAAGCTAGGTAATTTAATTATCTTCCTAAAGTTGCCTAATCTCTAGTCTTCAATTGGAGAGATTTAGCAGACTCTTCTATTGATAANAGTTGCCTAATCTCTAGTCTTCAACTGCTGTTTGAACCTTGGTCATTGCACTTTTGAGTTGGAAGAGTTTGAAAGGGAATAAAGGGAGAGATTTAGCAGACTCTCCTATTGATATCCTAATGCCCATACTGATCTCACTATATTTTTACCAATTTTTTTAGACTAAAAAAAAATAAAATTAAGTTTAAAATTGAACAAAACTATAAAGGAGATGTATGCAATGGAAGAGTAAGCACTTTCTTCGCACACAGATGTATTTCGAAGTCATAAATGGCAAAAAAAGTGTCATCACCCACAGGAGACTTCTTATTGTCCTAATGAATTGTGATTCAGTTTTTCTATGGAAATAGGTGTTTCAGAGGTTAATGAATTCTTAATTTTTCAGAATTTCTGTCTCTTTTCTTTCCAGTAGATACCCTGTTATACCGGAGATTGTGCATATTAAAAAGAGAAATCCGAACATTAATCTTTTATTTGTGAACAAATATATTTGACAGAGCGTACATTCTTTAGAGTGTGCACTAGCTGTTGACAGTAAAAAACATTCTATTTCTATTGAATGTTTCTTCTTTGTTATAAAAAGGGAAGTTTACATGTATTGAAGTCCGATTTCACCTTGAGAGGCAGATGGGTTACTATCTCATCCAGATGTACATACCAAGTCTGTTGATTGTGATTCTATCCTGGGTGTCATTTTGGATCAATATGGATGCAGCTCCAGCCAGAGTGGCTTTAGGCATAACAACTGTGCTGACCATGACAACACAAAGCTCTGGTTCACGAGCATCTCTTCCAAAGGTAGGTGAAATTTCCTTTATTTGTACTACATTAGCCATAATGTTCTGTGTCAAACACTTTCAGTGAATCTTATGTGTTTTGATTATTGGCATTCAACCATTTTCTAAAGGAGATAAATAAATTTGAAATGTTAAGGGTTTTTTTTTTATTCTGCAGACAAATACATTCTATTTCTCCCATCTCAACTATTTAGCCAACCATGTATCTACTAAATTCCATGAACCTTAACAAGAAATGAAAACAATCTTATTCAATACTACATAAATCCTGCTTAGTAATTGGCTTGCCCATTCTTTTTCACATGCCAGTATTTGATGACATACTAGCAGTTACGACAGAAATTCTAGAGGTCATATATCCCAACCTGTTCTCAATTATATTCCTTTCTCAAAACCTGCCAACATTGTGAATTAAGTCACTATTTACAAACACAGTTACATTAAAATGTAGAAAAATGTGAACCTAAACAGCTCCAAACAAAAAAATGTTTACAACACAATGTAAGCCGCTTAAAGTTTATTTCCATTATTAATTATTTCAGTTTTCTGAATTGTAATTACTTTAAATATTTTCTGTTTCGTGTTAAGGCTTATTCATGTGTCATTGCAGTTAAGAGAAATAAACGTATAAAATAAAAATACATGAAGTCCTCCTCTGTATTAGTTTCACCATCATATTTTAGGTTGTCTAATTGCATTTTTTTCTAAGTAAAATAGATAGCTCTAAGACAGCTGAGCATGCTTGGTGTCTCAAATATATGGATCTGAATGCATTGTAGCATCAAATGTATGTAGCATCAACAATGTAGCATCAACAGATAGGAAAATGGAATGCTCTAAAAACTCAGAAAAACAATGTAAGAGGTTAACAGAGGGCTATATATGGGTTTTGTCAGATTTTGAGTCCTGAAGCTAGGTACATTTGCTTATATAAAAGAACTCTTTAAATCTGTGCGCAAAGACAGAGCAGACCTTTCTTGGTTCAGATTATGTCCTGCATCTGAGCTTGGCAATATGGGATTGCAATGAGCTCTATTCTGTATCTGATTTTCAGGACTTTCACTGTGTCAAAATTACAGGACTAATTTAAAACTATATATTTGATTTACTGTGACTATATTAGCAATGAATGAACAAACCACAGTACTCCATCTATGCTCCTTCTTCTCCCTATTTTTATTCCAGGAATTTTTGGTTGCATCCATTTTAATACAGAAATTTCCAGTGGTCCTATCATAAGCTATTCTTTGGTTTCTTGGTGTCATTCACAGATCTCAGTGGGAGAAATGGAGAAAGAGCATGTGTTTCTTGTGGATTATTTGGTTTATGATGTTTGTGATACAGTACACTGTAAGGAACTGTTAATAATTTAAACACATTTTGTGAAAGACTAAATTTAAAAAAAAATAACATTTATAGATTGAATTTTTATTCCTCTTATTATGTCATTTCATGTTAAGTTTTGTTTGATAACAGTAGTGATGGGATGTGGAGGTATTAATGCATTTCCTGCTGGCATGAAATACTAAATTTCACATCTGTGGCTTTAACATATTCAATCTTCTCCTGTCTTATCTCCATAGGTGTCATATGTCAAAGCCATTGACATCTGGATGGCAGTGTGTCTGCTCTTTGTATTTTCTGCACTTTTGGAGTATGCAGCTGTAAACTTTGTGTCAAGGCAGCACAAAGAACTTCTGCGATTCCGCCGTAAAAGGAAGAAGAGCAAGGTAAAAGTAATGGTATTCACAGCTTTGAAAGATAATCTGACTGAATTATGCCAGGATATGGGGTTAATTTGCTAAACATACTGCAGCCTAAAGTGGCAATATAAATAAAATGGCAACACAGCATAAAACTCATTATAGGTAGCGGGTCACTTCAAGGACTGTGAATTGCATAAATCCAACTTGAATTCCTGAAAGAGGGATTAAGAGGGATTTAAATGAGGCATGGACCATGTAGGAGCCATCTGTACAAACATGAATTTCACTCTGTTAGAGGAGATAGATTATTCTTCAGTGAATGAATGTTACTGGTATTTGCAGCTGTTTGTACTACATTGAGATTCAACAAATAATGTTTTCTAATTTAATTTGAGTACTCAATTCAAAGCCTTAGCAGCTATGTTTCATGCAAATATATTTTAACACAAGAAATATTTTTTCAATAACATTATTAGTGGAAGAATAATCATTTTACTTTAAAAGGCTCATAAGTATGGGGTTTTTTCCTTCTGTCTTGTTAATTTAGTGTAAATTGTTCATATAAATAGTAAAAACTTTAATATAGTAATGGTTATTAATAATATTTCATTGCTGGAGATATATAGACTACCATAAAATAACTCACTACCAGTGTGCAAAGTCAAACAGCTGAGGCTACAAGTTTGAACTCTGAAGTCTGTAGTTAGATCAAGCAACAAGGAAAATTTCCTACAATATGTAAGTCCTACTTCTGATTTCACAAGGAGTAAATAGCTCTCCAGTCTACTCATTAAATAAGTATCCACCTTTCCACAGGCTTTCAGTCACCATGTAGAATATTACTATTGAATGCAAATCTGACCATAGCAACATAATTCAGTTCCATTATCTTTCATTCCTGAAGATTTCATAGCATCATAGAATCAGATGGGTTGGAAAGGACCTCTGAGATCATCAAGTCCAACCCTTGATCCACCAGCACCGCAGTTACTAGACTATGGCACTAAGGGCCACATCCAGTCTCTTCTTGAATACCTCCAGAGATGGAGAATCCACCACCTCCCTGGGCAGCCCATCCCAAAGTCTGATTACCCTCTCTGTAAAGAATTTATTCCTAATATCTAATCTAAACCTCTCCTGGCAGAGCTTAAGACCATGCCCTCTTGTCCTACTGCTGGTTGTCTGGGAGAAGAGACCAACCCCCACCTGGCTACAACCTCCTTTCAGGGAGCTATAGAGAGTGATGAGGTCTCCCCTGAGCCTCCTCTTCTCCAAGCTAAACAACACCAACTCCCTCAGCCTCTCCTTATAGGACTTGTGTTCAAGCCCCTTCACCAGCCCAGTCGCTCTTCTCNTACCCAGCCTGTAGCGATGCAGAGGGTTGTTGTGGCCAAAGTGCAGGACGCGGCGCTCGGCCTTATTGAACCTCATCCCACTGAAATCGGCCCAACTCTCCAGTCTGTCCAGGTCCCACTGCAGAGCCCTCCTGCCTTCCAGCTGATCGACACTCCCCCTCAGCTTGTTGTCATCTGCAAATTTACTAATGGTGGATTCAATCCCCTCATCTAAATCATCGATAAAGATGTTAAACAGGACTGGGTCCAACACTGACCCCTGGGGGACACCACTAGTGACCGGCCTCCAGCTGGATGCAGCCCCGTTCACCAGCACTCTCTGGGCCTGGCCCTCCAGCGAGTCCTAACCCAGCACAGAGTGCCCCTGCCCAAGCTGTGGACTGCCAGCTTTTTCAGGAATATGCTATGGGAAATGGTGTCAAAGGTGTTGTTGAAGTCCAGAGAAAGAAAAATACATGCAAAAAGCAGATGCCAGTGTGCAGTTGCCATGGAGCAGTCAGACAATCTCTGGTTTTGAAGGTAACTTCAAAACATGTCCCACAATAGCTGTGTGAACCCAGGACAACTTCTCATTGAGGAATAGGACTGGGGGCAGAAACACAGAAACTTGCAGAAATTGAGCACTGGGGGAAGGCCGTTGTCAGGCAACCAAAGCAGATCAGGGCACAGATTATCAAATGAAGACATTTTCAAATTTTATCAGAGCAAAATTACCGGGCGATCAAGGTGATGCAATTTCTAGCTGAATAGAACCATGGAATCAGACTGGTTGGGAAGGACCTCTGAGATTATCAAGTCCAACCCTTGATTTACCTCAGTTTACTGCTTATATGCAAGGAGAAGATATTTTACAGGTTGTTTCCCTCTTACTTAGAAGATACTTAAAATCTGCAGTGCTGTAAAGCCTACATGAGCAGTCTCTGCTAGTAAGACTGTATTAGGAGGCAGGCGGGACAGTCAAATGAAAATTACATTTCCATACAGTTGCCTGCCCTTGTGTGTTGAGTAACAGACTTCTTAAGCTGTACAGAGAAACTCATGTAATGTAGCCTAGGCTGTGATTCAGACTGCATGTACCTGCTTTCAACATTTGTCCCTCTGAAAAATGGGCTTTGTTCTTCTCCCTGACAGAAGCAGAAAAAATAGAAGTTCTGTGACAGGGTATTTGTTTCTGGAATATGGTAGCTTTTTGAAAGCTGCTTAAAGGTTGAATGGAAAAAATGGAATGGGGCTGGATTACTGAACTGGGAACTGGATTACTGAACAGATGTAGGTGAGCCCCAACAAATGCATGATGTATCAAATACAAACAGCTGTGGTGAGTGATATATTATGTCGCTATACCTTTAGTCTATTCCTCTTTCTCACCATGTTGAGAAAGTTTCTTCTGGATCTCCAGCAAATTCACCACATTCAACTTTAATGATATCTTTCTTAAATACAGGTCAATTACTATGAGCACAGGGTTAGAAACTGGCAGCTGATATCTTCCTTCCTTGGAATCAAACCAAATCTCTTTCCAGCTCCCTCTTAACAAGATTTCAAACTCACCAAAGACACTTGTTCAGCAATTACAATCAATGAAATTTCAGCTTAGAGGTATGCAAGGGAGGATTCACGATATACAAAGCAATTGCAAGAGAAGACCTCTTAAAAAGAAAAAAAAAGCACATGAATAACCTCACTGACTTAAGTGTTTTACTGGATTATTGCTTGACATCATGGTATTTTTGAATTCACTCTTTATTCATGTCCTTATTCTAATTTTACACTTCGTTAGACAATCTTTAGCTTCAGGTGGGTTGCCTGCTAGGTTGTCATAAAAATTACAGGATTAGACTTAGAGACTTCAGGATATATACTAAAGTATCGATTCTGAAGGATGCTTTTCTTCCCAACATACCCAGGTGAGGGTATTAAATATTTTGGGTGGCATATGTCTTTCCCTTCCTCCTGTATCTGTAAGTTTCATCATTAGACAGGCTTCTCAGTATAAATTTACAAAGAAATACTTTGTTCCTGTTCAAGGTTATGATTTTAGAGAAACAGCATTTTTTCAGAAAAGATTAATTTAACTAAATATTTCTTAACTCGCTCCAAACCCATGTAGAGCTAGAGCTCCTGGACAGAGTTAACCTCTGACAATACACCTTCTCAAGCTTTAGAGACAGCTCAGATAAATTATTATCTCTTCCTCAATGTTTTACTAAAACATTCTGTGCCCAACAAGCATACAGTACTGGAAACATTACAGCATGGAGATTTTATTTCTTCCAAAAAATTTGGATCACATCCTAAACCCTCTGTTATACAAATAACAAATGATGTTTTACAGATTACAAAATGTGGTAAATAATCAGCCTTCCTTACCACAAATATTATTATTTATTCACCACAATTTCTAACATGAAATGCAGGCCCTGAGTTCATAAGTCAGAGTAACTTGTTTTTCCTTTCTCTTTTGTCTTTTTTGAAGTTGGTTACTACAGCTCATGATCATAAAGTTTTGTATGTTTGTTATCCTTTTGGACTAGGTCAAACAGACACTGGTCGTCAATAATTAGATTGCATTGACTTTTAAAACTGTATAAAGAAATGTTCATTTGACCACAAAGTCAAAAAAGGTGATAAGAAGTTATTTTAAAAGGCTGCGTTTAAAATAAACTTCAGGGGCTCCCTTGAACATTAAATCCTCTTCCTTTGCAAAGTGAAAAACACTATTCTATTCAGTATTTATGTCCAAAACTATTAGAGAAATGTATCAATTAGGATAACTTATTAGACTTTTACATTCTGCATGCATCCATTCTTGGGACACTTTACTATTGTCAGTTTTTTCTACCAGGTGAACTCTAATCGTTAAGTACAGATTTTTTTTGGCACTGGCATTATCTGCAAGGGTACAGTAAAACTTATAGTGATTCGACTGTGTTGCAAAAGTCAACAAATAGATGAGTTTGGAAATATTTTGTTTCAGGTATACGTTGAGAGAAGAGAACATGTATGAATAATACCTAATTGCAATAAGGCAGCTGAAGAATTTGCAAAGTCTATTTTCTGTATAATTAGAAAGATATGCTTGTTACAAGAAATATTTACTTTTACCAAGTAACCAAAACAATAGTGCAACGAGTGAATTTCAGTGCCTTTGGGAGGTCAATGGATCCATTTTCCTGATTTAAGTCAAGGTTATTTATCCTTAATTCATCCCAGTCATAAAAATTCCACAAGCTCCCCTGAAATCTATTCCAATTGTTTGAAATTCTTTTTACTAGTGCTTTTTTTGGCCTCTCATAGTTTCTTGAGGAGGGGTACAGAAAACAGATGACTTCATTCCTTTATGTCACCGTTTGCACATTTCCATTTAGTCTTTAAGTATTCCCAGTTGATACAGTTTTGGGGTTTCTTTTAGTTTGGGGTTTTGGTTTGGGTTTTTTTTTTTTAGTTGGTTGGTTTTGGTTTGGTTTTTTTTTCTCGTTTGCCTCCCCTGGAAATTCTCCTGATAAGTCCATATGCTTCCTCAGAACTGTGTTTGCAACATGAACAACATGAAATCTACCCAATAACAGCTGAGAGCAGCCAAAGGATCAAATTACTCAATTTATACACTTGTTTATCCAAACCATTTTACCATTTGCCTTTTAAACAACATCATGTTACTGACCCATATCAAGATTGTGACCTTCCATATCTTCTGGGTCTTTTTCCAGAACTACTGCAGAGCCATTGGCTTTCCATCTTATGCTTGTGAAGTTGATTATTTCTGGCTGAATGTAGTACCTTGTATTTGCACCTACTGACTCTCCTCCTGTATTTTTCAGATGCTTTGTTGAAATCATTGAATTCAATTTTAACTCTAAACGTATCCTCAAACAAATTTGAAGGTTTTCAGAGGTTGGAATATTTTGTAAATTTAATTAAAACTTTGTGTTATTTCCATTGCTGGTTGAAAACACAAAAGAACTGGGATCTGTCTCTTAAAAAGCATATGATGGAACTCAGATATGATCCTTGCAGTAAATTATACAGTTATACAAATTGCAATTATGTACAGAGCTGTAATAAGATATTGTGGGATACAAAGCTCATCTATTCTTGCCATTTTCCTAATGCAATTTCCAACAATAGTCACTTCCTCTTTTTTTACACCATCTAGTTCATTTGCAGCCTCCCTTCCCAGACAACAGTAACAGCAGCATCAAAACCAATTCTTAGGTATAACAGCACCCTCTGGCCATCCTTTTTATGATTGTAAGTACAGACCTCATTCAACGACTCCAAATAACTGAGTAGCAAATTTCTTTCCAGAGGCCCAATCCAGTTTGCACAGAATTAACAAAAATTTTGAAGTGTCTGGGATTATGTTATAAATACATTTATAAACAAAAAATTATTATTGCAACATAATATACAATCTACTCATTGTGTTTGCCAATAAGCATCACAATAGGCTTAGGAGGTTTTTTTAAAGCATTTAATATCTTTATAATTACAAAAAAGGCATAACGAATCCTGAGAACAGGGGAATTTTAGTTCCTAATTTGAGACCTCATTTGATACTCAGTATATGAGCCATAGTGCTTTGTCTCTGACAAAGGAAAAAAATGTCCAGTACACAGAACTATTTCAGAAACATTATATTATCATTCTTTCAGAATTAATGAATATTAATGGTTCATTTACAGTTACACTCATTTCCATCTTGAAAGACAAAAGGAAAAAAATGGCAGAATTAGAAGTCATACAGGGATATTGAAACACACCTATAATCAGTGCTTTTTCTTAGTTGCATTTCCATTCTATGAGGAAAAATAATAACCCTGTACATATACTGAATAATAACACTTTTATTTTAGATCAGCTCTGAATATGTATTTAATTTTCAGGACTATTCAATCTTTTAATTCTATTTTCAAAAATCTAAAGATCATCATATCTTTAGAGAGGAAAATAGACATGCAAACTAGATTGTCTGTAATGGTAATCACACCTCTTTTCTTTTGTTTTCTTTTTGGTCAACCCATCCGTTTTGATGAAAGTATTTTGAGGGAGTTGATGGAAATGAAATCAGTGAATCATTACAGCATAGCAATGGCTTGAGATGTACAGGACCTATAGACGGGACTTTGCCTCAAATCTACAGTACAAATTTAAGGGTAAACTATGAAGAAGATTTCCCATTTGTCATAATGTGATATCCAATCATTAATAGAGGCCCTGTCCTTTTGTCTGAAATAACATCTTCCCATGTGAACTTCATAAACCTTCATTGCTACCTATATGTGATGACGTGAAATGTTAATAAAGGTACTGTCTTGTTAATTTCATTATCCATTTTGATCTGTTTAAATCCGGATTAAAACATAGTAGGTAAGTTTTGTGCCGTTTGTAGTGCAAAACAATTCATTAATGCTTTATTTCTCAAAACTGAACAGTAAAAATATAGTGTTCAAATTACTAGAGTCAAGGCTTCAAATAAGCTTGTAAGTTGCTACCACAACCTACAATCAGTAGGCTATGGAGTTATTTTCAGCCCTTATATATATTATTCCTCAAGATAAGTGTATTATTAAATATATGGATAGAAAACAGCTTGTTCACAAGAAAACAGTCAGTGACAGCTTTCTATTAATTTATAGTTAAGTATTTTGTAGAACAGCATTGATACAGAAATAATACAGAACTAATTGAAATTAATTCTTTCAGATCTACAAAGAATTTTAACTTTCTAAATGAAAATTGTTATATGAATTTACTTCCATTCTGATATTACAGTAATTTTAATAGAGGTAATAAAATATTTATATCTAGCTGTATGGGAATAACTTTCGAGTTAATTTTAGATCTAAATGTGTGAAAAGTGCATTTAAAATCAAACACTTACTAAAGTTCTTCCATGATAGGATTTTTTAAGTTTTATTAAAAATCTATAAGAAATTATTTTCTTTTCTTTGGTGATGATCCACTAAAATACACAAAGGGAAAAAAAGCTTCTTTATTACTTAAAAAAAATAACGTTCAAATAATGTAACCGGTATGCAGGACTTCACTGTCCAGATTATCAACTGGAGTATACAGGGTATGTCTTTTAGATGATTTCCAAGTGGTGGACTCAGATGTATGCACTCTGAGAAATATTTCTAGTCACAAAGACAGACTTGAGCCAAGTCAATCAACAATAAAATAAAAAAGGGCTGTCACTGACATTTTATATAAATGTCTTTGAAAAAGCACTCAAAAGTTAACATCAATAATAACAGTAAATGCATCTTTCCTGCTCTGCACAAGCACCCTCATACGAATCTGCGGCCGTTAGTGATTTTTCTGCATTATGAACCTGCTGGAAAACTTGCAGAACCACATTTTGAATAATCCAGCCACTACCCCAGAAAAAAAACTATGGTGGTACTTCCTGCATATCTGCTAGCCCTAGCACTTTGGCCTGACTTGGCAGGCTCCAAACATCCTGCCTGACCTCATGGAGACACTATCCAACAGACACTGGGCACAGATGCTGGACTCCTATAAGGACCTTCACATCACTTCCTCAGCAACAGAGAGCATTTCCAAGCAACCTGCTGGCAGACTAAATACAGCATGTCTGCAAGAACAGAAAAATAAAAAAAAAAAAAAGAAAAAAAGAGAGATCTGTCTTTTAAAACATTCTAGGCGATCATTCCATTAAGGTAAGCTTAAAATAGAGACAGTAAAGTCTTAGTATATAGTGCCTCATCCTGAAAACATGCATAATTGAAAGCTGCTACTCAGGAATTATTTTACTGTCTTTCTCAGCCTGTGCAATCATAAGCATTATTTTTCTGGAGAAGCATGAAAAGACTAAACTCTGAAATGTACATATGACAGTGTTCAAATGGCAAGTTTATGGTAAATTCTTACAGTCCATGCATTTGTAACTTAACACTTCTGTTAACTGAAATACAGCAGTACAACTCCTCTGCAATACAACTGCTTTAAAGATGTTATTTCCCGTTCTTTTCTGACAGGAGAGGAACGCTACTGTAGTAATTAGATCTCTGTTTTATCACGTCATCAAATAATGTTCCTATCATTTTGTATTTCTGTTATTCATTTCCATAGTAAAGTAAGTCAGTGATTTTTCCTCCTCCTTTTCTTTCATGTTAATTTTTCTTTATTTTTATGTTTTTAAAGGCAAAATCTAATACATATTTGAAGTACAAGTTTCAGTGAACTATATTAGTCTCTTCATTTATTCAGTTTATATTTATGAAAAAGTATTGTGGTTGGGGGATAACTGCAGCTCTCCTGGATGGTCATGCTGATGGCCAACTAATTCACTTCAAATTTAGCAGTTTGTCTACATTCTTTTGTAGCTAATTTATTCAAATATTAAGAAATCTCATTGGATTTTTTTAAACACAGTAATTAAAAATGGTTCTTCAAGTACTACTCGGTGGAAGTTTTAAATACATTTAGAATTAATTGTCAATTGAAAAACATTTTCAGATTTTCCAAGTGTCAGAGGCAGTTTCAGAATGAAAAATTTGGAAACTTGGATTTTAGCTGATCTCTTCGAGAAATTGCATTTGTATAAACTATGAGGTAAAGCAAAAATTGCCTCCAAACTATTGAATTGAAGCTCTAAATATTTTACTTTGGCACACAAATAAATAAATCAATTTTTTTTTTAATAGGGAGTGCTTTAAAATAACAAAAATTCTTTTACAAAAGGAAAATTGCTGCTCAAATCTTTTTATAATACTTAGATAAATTATTTTTCAAAATAATTATTTAAGAACTAACATATACATAATAATGTATATATTTCACAAAAGTCTAAAATCCTAAAGTAACCAGGATAAATTACATATAAAAGATAGACATTCCTGAAATTAAAAGTATTGAAAAAATACTGAATGTCATCAAAAGCATGTGACTATCCTTGAGGAGCCTACATAATGAAGGAGTATACTGGAATATATTTCAGAACCAAGTTTGGCTCTGGTTTCACAGATTATTTATCATTTATTTGCCTGCATATGTGCCTCTTTTGCTGCTTGAGGATATCTATAACTAGGTAAAGAGAAGTAAAAATATCTCCAGACACTAGCTATATCTATTAATGTAAATATGAATAATGTAAATTAATATTGTGGATATTAATAATGTAAATATGAAATATGAAAATATGTCTATCTTCAGACCATCTGTTTTTGTTTCTGTGCCATATGATTAAAAATCACTTTCTCTTATAGTTCCCTGAATTCTGAATGTCTTTGCCAATTTTCTGAATAGAGAGAAGAATGAGTTGGAAGAAAAATCTGGCCTTTAGTTTTCATTCACTGTATTTTAAACTAAGACACTTTACATACTGTAATCTTTTTCTGATGCATTCACAGGTATCAGCAGAAATAAGGCATATAGATACAATTAACCAAATATACAATGGCCAAATAGGCAGAATTCTCACTAATGTCATTAATGTGCACAACATTAGTGATTTTATGATGAATATCTCTAGATATGGAGAGGCCAGGATCCTGGTTTGTTAAGCAATGTACAGAGTTCATGATTGTTGTCTAAAAGACCATTGTGAAGTTTTTCCATTTGAAGACTGTGGATATTTACTGTAAATGGGGAAACTTAAACCAAAACAGAAGTAATGCACTCAGTTACCGCTAGTTTATTAAGCTTTCTCATTTCTCTAAATAGATTCTCTAAACAGAATCTATAAACAAATAGAAAAAATCTGTGCTTGTTAAAACTCCTGCAATATTTTTGACAGACACTGATAGGGATGAAATTTCAACCAGTTAAGATAAACTGTGGATTCAAGAAGTCACTGAGGTAATGGTGCAATTGCTATTTAGCAGCAGGTAAGATTTCTGTGAATTATAGTAATTTAAAAAAAAAAAAAAAAAACCACAACAACTTCTGGCTCTTTTTCTTTTTTTTCTCTTTTTTTTTTTTTTTTGTTTTGTCCAACAGGATGATGATGCACGTGACAGTCAATTTAGCTTTACAGCATATGGAGTAGGCCCATGCGTGCAAGCAAAAGATGGAATGTCACAAAAGGGGCCAAATAATCCTGTGCAAGCTGTACCAAAAACCCCTGATGAGATGAGAAAGGTATTCATTGACCGGGCCAAGAAGATAGACACAATATCCAGAGCTTGTTTCCCATTAGCCTTTCTGATATTCAACATTTTTTATTGGGTAATTTACAAAATCATCAGGCATGAGGACATTCACCAATAACAAGACTAAGGCTCAAAGAACATAAAGATCTGGCTGTCACACTCAACCAGAGGTTTTCTGTTAGAAATGCACGTCAGAGGAATGATTGGAAGAGTTAAAAACATTGAGATGGTGCAAAAAGATCTTGCATGGCCTGCAATGACCAGGATGGAAGAATGACACCCAGAGAAGATACATCTGCTATTGCAAACTTTCCTAGAAAAGCTAAATATTAACAAATTTTTCATTGTAAACCACTCTCTACTGAAGCTTTACTGCCAAGTATTTATACATACTTTTACATAGTGGTATAACTGTACAGTACTCTCTGATGGTCCTTACATTTTTTTTTAATTCTGGTGTATTTTCAATTTTAAAAATGGTTCCTGAGTACCCTAGGTAAATCCCACAGTGTTACAGAATAGATTGGTGTTTGTAACCTTGATTTCAATTTTACAATACAATGACAAATTATAGATTGGAGAAAACAGTTTAAAGGACTTGATCTAGTCTTAAGGACAGTACCAGTGATTTTGCAATTAATATATTTGACACATTTAGCTCACATAATTTATTACTTCATATTTCTCTTCTCCTGGAAGGTGTATGTTGAAATAATCTCCTACACCACAAGGTATGCAGCTGGATAGTCTGCCTATCACATAAAAAATTATTAAAATTTGTAAAGTATTGACTATCACAAAGGATTTTTTTCTTTTAATTACTTACACTTTGATAATTGAAACATATTCTTAATATTTTTTATATTTTAAGGGTTTTTTTCTCAATCCATAAAACTAATACAGCTAGTGAAATAGACAAACTACATCAAAATTTTGCAATACTTCACTTTGATTCAATGCAAAGAGATCTTGGGCCAAAACTGAAAGCAGATAGTGAACTCCACTGAAGTATTTGGAGGATGAGCACAGTTATGTTTATGCACATTCATCTCCTACATGTTACATAAATATAGGAAGCTTAATTTATGAATACGTCAAGTTTTCTGACTCATTCATTGAAGTTTATTAATATAATTTAGATTTTGGTTAAGAAGCACTTCACAATTTTGGAGAAAAATAAAGCTCATCTAAAACAAAAAAGGATCTAAATGGTCTTTTACATTTACTGTATTTCAGATTAATAAATAAGAGAATAACCATTAAAACTCTTAGAAAGATCTTCCCTGTTTAGGTTTAAATAAGTCATATTAGTTGCTTCTTTGAATTGTAACCCCATAGATCAATCTCATCAAATGGAAAATCAAACCATGCTAAAATATGAAAATGCACCATTTAGAATTATTAGATACTCTAAGTCCAGTAGCTGAGGCTGATTCTCATTGCAAAGTATTTTTATTTTGAACAGTTTTAAAATTTTGTGTTTGTTGTTGCTCAGAATATGTATACAAAAGCAAAATCAGCTGGAAACAAACATCTGGTGCACTGCCAAAGGCATGGTGCATATGAAGTAGCAGTAAAGATCTGGCTGTCAATTGAGTAACATAGCAACCTTGGGTTTTGTTTGATATGTTATTGTTTTCCTCTGAGGATTACTTAGAGAGATTCTAAAATAGTAGCTCTCAGATTTCGTTAAACTGTGTCAGAAAGAAGGTGTATAATCCGCATTTATTTTAAAGCTATTATTCTTCTGTAGTTTTAATTTATTTATGATCTAAAATTAATTCAATTAACTTAAAATATTTTTCTTCTCTTGCTGAGATGGTGTCTGCTTTTTGTTGATTTCTTTATGTGTGTGTTCCAAAAATCATGTTCACTTATGAAGGTGCTCACCTCTGTAAGGGGGCATCATGAACTAATGGCTGACATTTCGGTTGAGTTATATTCACCTCTCTCAAAGATATCATTAGCTGCATTGTATGAAAAAGGATGTCAATTTGCTTCTGATATTTTGTTTTAAAGGTTGTTTTCAAATGCACAGAACTTTTGGCATATCATTCTGCTGCCCTCAGGCGAGTAAAGATATTCTATTTTGTTGTAATGGAACCAAGATCTCTCTCTCCTGAACTGGTTTTATGGGTTGGGCTTTTTCTATTACCTTTGCTCAGGTAACAGAAAGCTTCTGCAGTCCACTAATAATATGTTTTTCAAAAGAAATAATAACTTAACATTCAAGTTTCATTTAGATTATTCCTAAAAGGCTTAGTTTAAATGCACATGGTAGAGAAAGAGAGAAATGTCATTTGAAATTATAAGAAACTTCAAGGCACAAATGCCTGTAATTCAGCACTGACTAGGGGAAAAGTCCAAAACTTCTATCAGGTGTGCCAACCCTCTTTACAAAGTAGAATCAACAGCTACCGACATCAGCTAAGATTAGTGTGGGAGTTGATTCTTTTGTAACTGTATAGTGAAGCAGCAGAGAATAATCTTAAGAGGATGCAAGAATTGAAAGGTACTCTGCAGTATTTGTCAGGCTGCCATATTTATGCTACAGTTCCATGAGACAGTGGAGAAGCAGAAAAATAGTTATCAAGGAAATAATGCTTGAGGTATATGGTATCTAGCAGGCTTCCACCCACATATAAGAAAGAACCCATTAATTAGGTTCAAGCAAAGTCACACAATAAGGCTTCTTTTAAGCACAGCCCCTATATGATAGGCTACTGCAGCTTTGTCCAAAGTCATTGTTCACCATAGGTGCAGACCCTGTACTTCTCAGGTCATGTTTTTGTGGTTTCTGTAGGCCAGCCCTATACTTTAAAAATAAAATACTGGTACTAGAAGGACACTGTAACACAATGAAAACAGACAGACATTGTAGGATCTGGAGGAACACCCCAATAACACAGGTACTGAAGAGCTGGCACAGTCACCACAAAGGGAAAAAAGGATGGATGAGGCATCCTTGTTATTTTTCCCAGTCTCACAGTATCCTTGCCATAGATACACTTGTTCAGGTAGGAGCAGTAGCTACAGGTAGAAACAGTTTAGATCAACTGCTGCAAAATATATATTGTTTTCTGAGAGTAGTTTCTACCTGTGCAGATTGACTTCCACACTATCCACTTTCCCAATGTAGAGGGAAGCATAACATGGGCCACAGGAAGAGAGAAAGCCCAAAGCAGTGCCAGAACCTCTCATATGACTGTGTTTTCTTCCTGCACTAAAAAGAGATGTGGCTTAATCCATGTCACCCCTCCTAAGGCCAAAAACTCCAGGACCTTGAGAGAGGATAAGAAAGGTCCATTTGAGGTGCAGTAGAAATACTGAACTACCACGGTACCAAAGTCCTGCTTAAATTCCAAACAGCAAAATGCATTTTATTTTTAAAAATATTTTCAAATACCAACACAATAGGCACTCATGGTTAGAGGAATGGCTTTTTTTCTCTATAATGCTGACAAACTACAGGAGGCTTGAAGGTGTTTTACTATTTGGAATTCAGCTACTTTAACATCATTAGAAAGCACACTCTACTTTCAAGAACTTTCCACAGCATGTAGCATTATTTAAGCAGGTTAATTGAATTCAGGAAGAACAGAACTTTTAATTAGGATTTAATGATCTTTTCAGCTCAATCAGACATTGATTTTCTTTGAATTCCTTTTATTATAGTTTGTTCAAAAACCTGCTTTATAAAGAATCATTTGTAGTATGTGAGAGGTGATTCTGTTTACTCACTAGACAGACTCATATTTAGGTGATTTAGATGTGCACTTTACATTTAAGGAGTAAAGTATTGCTTCCACTTTGTGTATTAATCCTTTTCAGAACTGTAGCTGATAATGTAGATAAAAATAGAATGTAATAAACTGTACAAAACCTTATATTTTTAACAGTAGGAAAAAAAATAGAAAGTCTTCCTTAACCTTGGGGGAGGGGGAAGTATTATTTTTAGCAATAAATTTATATTAGATGGAATTAAATTTATTTATACCATTTCCAGCCCAAGCCAACATGGTTGGCTGGAAAAGATGTACTTTTTTGCAACTTCTGCTCTCATTTGAGCTATCATAGGAATTAATCCAATCCAACAGAGCAGAATTTGGCCTTAAACTGTGAAACTGCTGAATGAGCTAGTAGTGCTTACAGTACCCCTGTGAGATAGTAAAATAACCTTATCCACATCTTACTGCACAATCATATGGTTATTTAGGTGAGAACTATATCAGATCTTCACAGCTTTTTTCCTTTTTGAGACAACAAAGAAGAAAAATTTAATTCACAAACCTGACTACTTGTTAATAATAAAATGGGTATTCTGTTTTGGAGTGGTTACAGAAAAGGTGTCTTCAGGCAACACACATCACCTACAGTAATTACTGAAGTACTATCAGTTTGGAAGGCTTGTGGAAGCAGGTTAGATTGCTAGAAGCAGCGGGTTAATGCCGGAAAAATTGTTGGCTCATCCTGTATTCTTGACATGCTCAAATATTACTGCACTTCTTCACTTTCATCGTTGTGAAATATGCAAGAAACGTTTCTTATGTTTGTATTTTAAATCCATTTAAAATACAGAGTGATATTAACAGATGAAATAGACTAAAGTAGCTACTGATGTTCCATGAATGTGGCATTGTGAGCTGTATAAAAAGAAATTGCACCATAAGCTTTTGACATAAAGGTTTAACATAATATACAGTATTTTATGTGTTAGTGATCCTGGCTTTTTAAAGGCGAGAAAAAAAGAAAAGTTTATATGATAGTGTATTAATAACTTGTCTGTGAGTTTTCAAAATATTCTCCTGTGAGTTCTGTCTGATGGCAATTTCATCTCAAAGTACTTCCTTTTTGGTAAAAATATATAAATGTGTCATGCATGGATTTGATTAGCTTCCTTTTTGTTGTATTACAGTATCATACTGCACTTTAGCTGACATTCTCTGCAGACAGAAGTGTTAAAAATGTGAAATTTATGATGCCACCCATGTCATTGTAGATATTTTGTTCAAAAAAAATAAACAACTTTTTTCAGAAACTGTGCAATTTTTTAATGATATATTAGGCAATGAATTTAGAGTCAAAGGAGGGACTATCAATATCATTGGGAAAAAAAGGATGAAATCCTCAGCAGCAGTTAAGGTGCATTACCATTAAGTACTGCAGAAGTGAAAACTTGAGAGTTTTCACTCTCAAGAGAGGATAAAGTGCCTTCATTTGTTACATGGGTTCCAGTTTTAAAAAAGCTCAGTCTGAAAACTTGTGGAAAGTTATCTTGACAAATGCCTATTGAAATAAATACAACCACTCTCAAATAGTCCCGATAATCTTATTGTCAAAAAGGCAAAGAATGTCACTTGCAGCAAAATAGCCTTTTGAAAATTTTGTAGAACTGAGCCCTCCTTTTTAGTACTTCTTGATAGAAAATGCCTGAAGTTAGCAAATAAATCCTTTGCAAATAGTCTGAGTTCTAACAATCTGATTACAACAGTGTTAATGCACTTATAAAAAGCACAGAGAATGCTCATCTCAATAAGAGCCACATGTCAATGGGATGCCATTTAGACTAGAAACCTTAAGCAGACATCACAAATGCCCACATAGGAGAAAAGACAACAACAGTTCATTAATTTCAACTTGCTTTTCATGTTGATGGGAAGCAAAACAAAAAGTCTGACATAATTACAAATTAAGTATTTCCATTACCTGCCTCTAATAATTCAGTTCAGCAAACTTATGACTTGGGGGTTTGTAAAATGGAAATATCTCAAGAGAGCAGTCAAATGGAACAGGACCACTACAGAAACCTTAGCAGAAATCTTGAGGACGCCTTCATAGAGCCCACAGAACTGTGTGATCAGATCTTTACCATTTATGACAGCTGTTGCTCCAGTAGATCTATAACACCTTGTCTTCCCAAAAGCAAAGCTGAACCGGTACTTCCGAACTTGTTCAGGTATGTTCCCAAGCAACAATGCCATGAAACTACTGCAGTAACAAATGTTTTCACATAGTTCCCAGAGAATCAAAACTGGAAATGCACTGTACCAGGTGTGCAACAAGCAATTAAACAAGAAATTAACGGCCAAATAATGGCACCCGAGAGTCACAGAAAAAGAAGTAACAGTTATTAAAGAGATCAATATGTGATTGTATGGCATAAACTATATGGCCCTTTCAACACAGAATTCTGGAAAACTGGATATCAAATATCCTTTTTCATGATTGCATGTATAGCTGCCTAATTATTTTTAAAATATCTAATTTATAAAAAAATTTTAAAAAATATTTAATTTCACATAGTCCGTATATTAGATTTTATTTTGTACTATCCTACTTGCTATACACTATCAGGATCTGAGAACATTTTTTTTTTCTGAATATGTGAATTTAAAACCCAGGACAACAATCATCAGAAGCTCCAAAACTAGAATTACAGGAAAATTGTCATTTTGTAAATAAATAAAAATTTTCAAAATTTAAATAATATACTAAACATTTAATAAACAAATATATATTTTATATATAATGTCCTCTTATTAAAAAAAAAAAAA
>VYXB01008021.1:46127-171188 GCA_013397135.1 Pachyramphus minor | reverse complement strand
ATTTCAAGCCTGCTTTTTTTGCTGAAAGTCTTGGAAATGGTTAGTTTTTAGTAAGAGTGACGCTGAAAATATTTTTTTAACATTATTTTTCATTAATTTTCTGCTCACCTCCATCCAGCTTTAAGTGTTGTTCTGAGCAAAAAATACAAGGACAAAGATGGAATCTATTTTTTATTTAATTTAGGTAATAAATCATTTTATCACAGTTAAACAGTGAGAACATACAGGGTGAGAAGGCAGTACAGTCCTATTTCAATAAAATAAAAGTCCTATTTTTGAGTCCTTGATAGGGCTCAGAAACAAGGTGAACATCAGAGTCTTGTTCCCATGTCTTCCGTCCTACTGGTAGTCTCATATTTCAGGGTTTGTGCATGGTTACAGTACATAGAGAAATAATTTGCTCTGATAGCATCTTTCCTGAGTGCAGCAGTTACAGAAGTAAGAGTGTCATTCACAAGACAGGAGAGACACAAGTCCAAGGACTAGACTGAAGCTGAAAAGTGAACTTGTGACCTTGGCTGGGTGAGGACAGGTACTGCAGCATGATGAAAATAACAGTTTCATGAGGGATCCTTAAACTCAGGAAAAAAAATTATTGGCAAGAGGAAAAAAAAAGATGGAAACAATATTGAAATTATACCTGTGGTAAAAGGACTAATTTTGAATTCCTTACATGACAGTGGATGGCACCCTGTGGCCTGGCCTGTTTTGAAGCGAATACAGCACAATTTTACCTGCTGTTCTAAGCTTGCTCTGATGACATCTACCCACTTGCAAGAGTCACATGGCTCTGCTTGTCCTTCAGGCAGCAAACAGTATGCACACTATTCAGAGATCAGACGCTTCTGAAATCTGACGAATTAACAGTTTAATTCTGCCAAACTACCCTTGAAGAGACTTTCATTTTGTGGAGGAATTTAAAAGGCATTTGCTGCTTTTGAAATATTTTGTTTGGTTAAGAAAAAAGTACTTGCTTTTTAACATGCTTTGCAGTACCAGGGCACTTAGCAGCTTCTCCAGTGGGTCTTTACCCTCTGTCCAGACATCATGTGGCTATCAAACTTTAATGTTTTTGTTTTGTTTGTATTGAATTTTTGGCTTTCTCTGAGCACCATTTTATGCTGTAAAAACAGTCATTTTGAACTAAGTATTACTGCAGTTCATAACATATATATACAGTGTTCTCTCCTGTTTTTCTTAAAGCAAACTAAAATATTTAAATTCTAATCGAAATACGTATTTTCTTTTCACTCTTCAAGGGAAAAATATAGTCCTATGATAGCCCTCTATTTACAATAAATTAATTTATTTTGTGGTGCCATAAGTGTCTGAATCATGGTGTCATGGTTTAACCTGATGTAGTGGCATTAAACTGCATCAGGGAAAGTTTAGGTCAAATGTTAGGAAAAGGCTTTTCACCTTGAGGGTGGTCAGGCACTGGAAAAGGTTCCCTAAAGAATTGGTCACAGCACCAAGCCTGCCAGAGCTCAAGAAGTGTTTGGACAACATTCTCTGGCACATGGTGTGACTCTTGGGGGATGATGCTTACTCAATCCATCCACAGAGAGATGGGGGAGAGAATCGGAAAAGCAAAAGTGGTAAAACTCATGGATGGGATAAGAACAGTTTGACAAGTAAAGCAAAAGCCACACACACAAGCCAAGCAGAACAAGGAATTCACTCACCAGTTCTTGTGGGCAGGCAGGTGTTCAGCCACCCCCAGAAAAGCAGGGTTTCATCACGTGTAATGGTGGCTCAGGAAGACAAACGTCATCACTCTAGTTAATTTTCAGGGAAAGAAGACTCATTACAATGTCTAGGCAGATTGAACTTGAAAAGTAGTACTCTGAAGCTTTCTGAAAAAGTATTTAATTTATGTCATTGCTCTTCTGTTTCACAGAGAGGTAGATGAGCCCATACATGGAGAAATTTAAAAAAACCCAACCAAACCAAAACATGGTCTGGTGGATGGGCTTCAGAATACAGGTAACTTGCAGCCTGTAAAGCCATCTAGGCAACCTACAAAACTACTTTTCAAAGGTTCTTGTGCTCCTGGACATTAGTATTGCAATAGGTATAAGCCACAGCACAGTGTCCACATCAGAAGCAGCCCTTCCTCAACAAACTTTGAGCTTGGATGCTGAGGAGGAACTGAGAGCTAATCTCAAAACCATAATGTTCGGCACGCCGTGGGGAGAGAGTTAGAGGAGAATTGCCAGGCAAAAATAACAGTTCAGTTCAGAGCAAAAGAGTTTTGCAAGGTTGACTTAACAGATCTGTGAGACATACAACAGCTATCTTAGACAAATATGGGGCATTTATGCAATTTGTGTATACATGTAGCAATCTTAATTCTTACCTGTCAAGATGAATTCAAATTAAACAAGTCCTAACAAACTCAGACACATGGCAGCTATAGCTCACAACACTACATCAAATTGGGAAATGGGGGCCTGATTTTCCTAGGTTTTGGACAGTTATTAATGCTGTTATATATTTATATACTATTTAATATAAGCCCACTATGATCCCAGAGTCAAGCATGATTGATCATTGTGAATTATGTATTAATAATGATTAATTGCAATGATTAACTACTGCTGCTCAAGTCAATGACAACTATAGTTGCCATTGTTATGTTAATTTGCAACAGTGTAAAAATTATGATGAACTAAATTGACTTCATTTACTTTAACATAACCTATACTCTGTTTTAATTATTGTAAAATCTGTTCAAACAGTTCTATAAATTCCTCACTGGAAATCATGTCAAACCCCGTTCTCTTTATTCCCATATTACTAGTAGAGCTTATTTAAATCAAGGTCAAAAAATAAGTATTTCTAAGATAATTTATACATAACAATATATTACCCTTCTTTTCTATTATTTAGAAGACACAATTTAATTCCAAATCCTTGAATAGACCCAGCACCAGGAATTACTTATATTACCTGCCTGGATGAGAACTACCCATGCTTGCAACCCAGAGGGAGTGTGATGACTCCTGTAAAAGTCAGGTACAAGAGTAAACAAGCTAGTTACCAAAAACTTGAAGTTCTCACTCTGGTAGATGGTTGCCATTTAGGTAAACAAAATCATGTATCTGCCCTGTATCTGCTGAAGGATTCAGAAGGTCATGGGGCATTAAGGAAAGGGTTCATTCATACAGGAGTAGAATGCTTGAGGACAAGGAGTATTGGTGGTGGAAGGTTAAAGAGTGCTGTATCACCTTCTGCTTCTGCAAGCTTTCACCTGCAGAGTGGGCAAGATAGTTTATCTGTAGAGTGGGCATTTCCTGTGAGCAGGAGTAGAACACTGATCATCCTGCTCTCCTCCAAATCATTGGTCTCTCATGGTCCCATACCCTATTCCCCAGTCACAGTGGTGGTACAAGAGATGACCCTGGCTGCACTGATGTATTGCATCTTCCTCCTAGGGTCTGCCATGGTGGCACTCCCACCTTGTCCCAGGGCCACTGCAGATCCAGCACATGGTTTATGTAACGGGAAAAGAGGTGGCTCCTACTGTGCTCAACCTGAAGCACAACCTCACCTTCCCTCAGCTCCCAATCTGGAAAATGAGATGGACGTGTTTCCCTGCTTTGCAGGACAGTGAGGGGAAATACCACACAGGTGCTGAGTGTCTGGTCGAAGGGGGTGTGTGAGTGCTCTGGTTCCCGCAGCCTTTGACAGCTGATTGCTTCAGGTCAGCCTTTTCTTACTACACTGAGCTATTTCACCTTTTTTTTTTTTTTTTTGGCCCCAAATCACACCAATTGCTCTGGTGGAAATGAGAGCTGAGGTCTTCAAAAACCAAACACAGAGTGCAGCAATGAAATTTAGAGATGCAGAACAATCATTAAAAAAACCCCAACAAACCAACCTCTCAGTAGTTAGAAAGTTAAAAAAAAAAAATTCTAAATAACATTCACTAAGAAAACAAGAAATGAAAGAATGACAGTATTTCCCTCTATTAGCTTTTGTTTATTATGCACCTAGAGTTTGGACTGCAGCAACACATCTCATTAGCTAAATTAAAAATAATTAAGGACCATCTGAAGATTCCTTTCCCAATAACTACAAGCTGAAAAATAAAATATAATCATAGAGTTATAAATTAAAAATATAGGCCTATTAACCATATGGTTCAAAACTATTAGGTTTCTGCCCTTCTGATTTGTACTTAGAAGAGAGATCTATGGTCTGATTTAAATACTCCCAGCTATATGGCTGTAAAAAGGCAACTTTAATATTCCATACAACTAATGAGAGGTAAAATAAAATAAAAATATTAAGCTATTCACATTCCTTGGAAATCATAACCCACATTCAACATTTGGCTGGTTACAAAATGTAGCCTTTATGGATTTCACAGTATTTCCAAATTACAGTCAGTTCACTGAAAGTTACGCACAAAATTTGAGAATACTGCAATTCTACTTTTCAAAGACATTTTTTTAAAATTTGATTGAATGTGTCCCAAACATTGATCAACAAATTTAGCGGAGATTTTATTACATGCATGTAACACAACTGATTATTAGTTTTCAGTGGGAATGGGTAGATTCATAGTTTTTTTCCACATTAGGAAAGGTCATGTGTGGTCGTGTGAAAAAATGTTAGATGCTTTGTGTTGCCAGGGCTATTAGACTCCAAAGTTACCCTTTCAAAATTGGAATATAGAAAATGCAGAAACTTCTGTTTGCTCCCAAACAGCCCAAAGCAATGGGGTCAGCTGTCCAGCCCAGTGTCAGGCCTCCAAGCCTCCAGCTTCCTTCTCATATGTCTTTGATGCCCCAAATTTGGATCTTGCTTTGTAAAGGAATTAATTTTTTCCCATTGTGCCTTCAGAAGGAAACTGCATAGTTCTCAACTGTAATATCTAGCACCTTTGTTTTCTTTAGTCTCCTGCTTTTATGATGCCTTTTTTGCAGGTTGATTTTTTTTTTTTCTCGTTTCATTTCTAACACAGTGATGGTGCTATTTTTATACAATTATCGGAACCAAGATAGCTTAGCTCTACAGATTATTAATGTTCAGAGCATCTTTCCTAAAGCACACTAAAAGCTATTGACATGCTAAAGCACTGACTACACATATACACAAAAACGTAATTTGAAATCATTGCAGATCCCAGGACTCTCATTTACAAAAGACTCTCATATGCTCTCATTTTCTGCAGTTATAACTTTTCCTCTTAGCCGTTATTAATCAACAGTCCCATGGGGATCAAATATCAAAGGCTGACTACCCTGTCTAAGGCAAACAATCATGTAAATCAGTGGTGTTAAAAAAAAAAAACAGGATAGGGTTAAGCCAGTCAGATGCCTCAAGATTAGGCTTACTAAATTCAGCAGTGCCAGAATGACAAAGATTGACAAGGGGCTTTACATCTCCCTAAGTTTTACAAAATTTACATATTTTATTGTGCTTGAAATGTGAGATATTTCTACTTTGTCACTGTAGCTTGTGAGAGCTCAAGTGCTGAACCATCATTGTGCTGCTCTAGCATTTGTTAAGACATAATAAAACCCAGAGCTCCTGGACACAAAAAAGCACCATGGTTAACAAAATCAAGTGCTTTTCTGATTTGCCACAATTAGGAAGAAATTTTACAGATAAAATGGTTCCTCTCTTCTACAGACCTTGCTATGTGTAACACTGTTTTCCAGTCAACCTCAATGCACCTAGCAAGGCCTTTATGTAACTTCAGGAGGTGACACTGTGTGAACAAACAGGGCAGAATGGGACAGAAAATGTCTCTGGGATGATTTGCTGCTCTTACCTAATGCAGTAGGTAAATCTGGCCAGCATTACCAGTAAAAAGGCAGTTAAAAGGCCTCCTCTCTGGCAGTGTAAAACAGTGGGCATACTTAGGCTACAAGACTGACTTTGACTCACCCCATCTATTGTCACTGGGGTTGGCATGCCATGAAGCAGGCACTGCCACGTGCCATGGTAAGGCTTGTCACTACTGTGACTCTTGTCCAGTACTTGTACTGGGGTTTCCAACTTGCTGCTCCCAGTGAGAACACATACTGCACAGGGTGTGGGGATACTGCAAAAGCCAGGTCCCAAACTGCTCCTTCAGCTACACGGAGAATTTTTCCTGAGATGAGTTTGTACTAATGACACCACTGAGGGTCCCGAGGATAGAAAACATCATTAGCCTTTGTTTCTAAAATGCAGACTGCAGGAAGCATTTCTAGTAGTTTGGAGATTATTAGAAGCTGAAGAATGTTATTGTTTTGCCACTCTGATATTTTTGCCCTCTTAATGATCTCTCGTTTTTAAGAGTTCCATGAATTTGTATTTTCAAAACAGAAGATAACAGAAAAGTAATAAAATACATTGTCCAGGGCATTTTTAATGTCCAGAGACACTATTAGCTGGATTTCCTTCAGAATGTTCAGACATACACTATAAATTGCAATGAATTATATATTAAAACAATTAATAATGAACATTAGAGAGTCAAAGCATTTCAGAAAGGAGACACCTTATCTAGTAAGCTTGTTATTGCTTGCATTAGGTTGAAATTAATACCAAACTGTCTGAGATCTCCTATGAACTCTAAAATACAATATTTAAAAGTAATCTCTTTCATTGGTAGGTATTTAAAATACCATGTGACTCTTCAGAAGCTAATTTGCAATACTGCATTAAAGAACTTTTTAAATTACTTTTATGTATTTATATACTAAATGATTTTATAGTTCTTTGCCATGTTAAACAGTCACCTGTTCCCTGTCTTTAACATATACAAATGTGCACCATGACTGAAGGAGATTCTCCTCTCTATGCGTGCATATGCATACCAAGGAAGTGCTATACAGGTAACCTTCCTTCTGTGGTGTATCATAAGTTACATATTTATTCCTGAGATTCAAGACTTATTTAGTCATTATTCTCTTGTTACAAGCTTTTTCCCAGGTGCAAATGATTCTTGACATTTGGTGACCACTAACACAGTGCTGACTAGCACGAACTAGAGGCCTGAGGTTTGCAGTAGTCTTGGTTTATTCTGTGAAGCTAAAAGCATTAAAAAGGCAGATTTATTGTATTACTCCCACTGACCAAATGGTGTTCAGCCTGTGGTTTGGCACAGTGAAAATTATGGAAGCCTTTGGACCTAATTTTTTTTGTGGAGACCTTCTCCATCTACCGCAAAGGACACAATCAGGACTTACTTCCAGACATAAAGAAGGCACTTTCACTGAAGCCTCAGCATGGTGTGGTGCGAAACCACAGCCTTGCATGGGAAGAAACCTCTCTTTGGACAACTATGTCTGGACAAAGTGTATCTGCTAGGAGAATTGCACCCTTAATGCCACCTCTTGCCTGTCACCATCCTGGCCTCACTCTGTTGATCAGAGCAGAGATGGAGCAAGGACATAGTGATTTCAGACTTGATGATACTCTGGAAAGAGAAAATAATGAATCATTCATGAACCTAATCCATTCATACAGGAGAGTAGATGGCTTGCTTTAATCCCATTGTGAAAAGCCACCTGTAGTCCAGACAAGCGCTTATATAATTAACAATCTCTCTAATTTCACCTGTTTGTAAACTAGAGCACCTTCTAATTCAGAACAGTTTTCTTAGTCTCTGTGATCTCTTTTTTGCTTTCTTGTAGGCAGGCAGTTTAGGTGCTTCTCTCTGAAGCACTTTAGGTGCTTCAGTATTGCTGATGAAATGCATTGCGAAGAAACTGAATCAATGCTGTCCAGTAATTGAGTTATTCTAGAGACAGTCACTTATTTTGTTCATATTAGTTTTTGAGAGTAGCTGAATTAACTCTTTCACTCTAGAGTTCTTCCCATAATAGAAGACCAAGATAAAGGATTGTCAAATATAAACGGAAGAACTAGATCTGGTGTTGGGGAAAGTCGCCCCTGCCCATGGCAGGGGGGTTGGAACTAGATTATCTTTAAGATCCTTTCCAACCCAAGCCGTTCCATGATTCTATGAAATCACAGCACGTCCAATTTCATAAGCTCACGTTCTAAAAGTTTTAGGTTATTCTCTATGTTAACATGTCTATATTGAGTTTCACCTGTACATCATTACTGGGCTTCAGAATTTCTCAGTAAATGACAGTGAATTTCCAGTGAGATGTAAAGGATGCCACTATTACCCTTAGTGAGATATCAGTAGTCAGCCATAAGGAATAGCACATCTACGTAAGGTACTACAGTTCTGAGGGAGCACCAACCTTCCTTCAGTTTCTGTGTTCTTCACCTCAACACCACAGACTGGTAGTGCAAATTTTTGGTAGTTAGAAAACGAGTACTTAGGTGTTACATATCCCCAGCTCTTGTTAGTATTTCATTTTCTTCTAGACATAGTAGTTATATGCAAGAAAGAAAAAAAAAAAAAAGTAAAGAAAATTACCTGATTTGGCAATTTCAAATTCAAAGAAACTTCCTGGGGAAAAAAAAAAAAGAAAAAAAAAAGAAAAGAAAAAACCACTCATACCTTTTGTACTTCAAAGGCAGGAATGGCTGCTTTACATTGTGTCCAATAATCTGTCCTGATGAGTGGTAAGGAATATTGTTTATATTTGTTTAACTTCTGAACTAAGCAGAAGCACCTAAATGATACAGCCATTGGTACCAAGTTCTAACATCTGAAGACAGCTGAGTCAATTAAATCCATGGTAAAGATTTCGTCTGTAAAGCATTATATTTCCAGAGTGTAACTAATGGAAAAAGAAATCATTGGCTTTGAATGAAGAGATAGATGCAATTCCTCTTAATTACACTTCATTACCCAAGAGTAGTCCTTGTGAGTGATACAGAGCAAAACAGTATGCAATCAGTTCAATGTTTTTAAGTAAAAAATCACCGTGGGATATGATGCATTCTAAGAGAACATAGCCTTACTGTTATCTTCTCATATATATTTAATAACTACTGGTCCTTTAAATGGTGGGTTTTCTTTTTGTCTGTGTATGGATGTCCTCTGATAAGGGACTACTTAATTAGAGATCAGTGATAGCATTTTTGGCATTTAGGATGTTGCAGTCTTAATCTCAGTCCTTTACAGCTAAAGACGAAAGGCACGCTTGAATGGTTGATATTTTTCTTTTATTAGCCAAAAAAACACTAGTATAAAGGAAAACTTGGATTGACCAGAAATACGTCCAGAAAAGTAAGTGTGTTAGAGATTTGTTTTCTAGTAAGCATATATCAGTTAAGTCAGAATGAAGCAGTTTTTTGATTATTTTCAACAATGTAAAAAATAAGTTGATGAAGAAGTAGGAAGACAACTTTAAAAAAGACAATAAAAACCATGGGTGTTTTTTTTTAATTTTCCATACTTTTTAGATTTTCTTTATTTCTGTCTGATATAATTTTAGAAATTAAATAAGGGCTTCGAAAATCCTTTTGGTTGACTCTGCGAGATATTTTGTGAATTAAGTCTCAATAGAAACAATTCTTCCAACGGCAGGAGACATAATGGGAATTTTGCCATCAGACTAATGAGAGAAAGGCTGAGCCCTGTATCTGCTTTGTATCTGCTTTTTTGGGAAAAAGCCAGAATTGGGCATCAGGTACTTCATTTTTTTGTGGACAACAGGACCTTTCATGGTTATATTAGCAGAGTAACACACCATAGGAGGAAACAAACAAGTATACTTCAAGTAAAGAGTTCTTTGAGCATGACAGGAGGACAGGAAGAAAATTACTCTATGGTTACACTCTTCTAGTACATGATTTCCTATAATGTCTTTTCATTCATGTGGCCATTTTCTGAGTCTGAATGGATCTGATCTAATTGAGCAACTGTGATATTTTTATCCCCCTAAATTTAGTCATAAATCACCCATGGATTTACTGCAATCTGAAAAGGACATGCTATTACTTCAAAGTTCTTTTGCATTCTGGAAACAACTTGAAAAAAGAGTTTAGCCTTGTCACTTATGAACCTAGGTTGCAAAACCAAAAATGAGCAGAAGGTCCCAATTAAATAATTCCACTGATTTCAGTGAATATTGAACCAAGTTTCCTAAGAGGCCAGTACATCCAATTTCATTACATGAATTCTTTCATACCACTTTTGATGGATGCATTTGTGGAAGAAGAGAAGTCCTCTAATGAGACCACAGATGTGATGACTCTCACCTCGGGGCACTACAAATCTAATTTTAGTAAGACCTGTCTACCAATTTTCAAGGACCAGAATAGTAAAGAAGCGAGGACATTTTTCTTGAGTAAGTGGTTGGTTCTGAGATCTTTGACAGTGTGGGTTCCATTAAAATCTTGACATATACCAGATCTTGGTATATTAATTTATTGTTTTCTTTTTCTAGTATTCTTATATGGAGAACACAAAATACTATGATAAATTTAACAAATGTTTGGTAAATGTCAACATTTTAATGATACCCTCTGTTTTCTGAAGTGGAAGGGATGGAGCTGTCACTTGTAGGGGAGACAGGTCTGTTATCTGAGAAAGAAACAGGCATTCTGAAGATATTTTTCACATGAAACAGTGCTAAACTAACAGCAAGGGACAGTCTTCGAAGTGTCAGTCCATTCTTAACTCACTCTGTAGACCTTAGATACTGTCAGAGCACAGTGTAGGATACATGACACAAAAATCTTCAAATAACATGCTGATGGGCTCAGTGTAAGAAACTGGCAAGACAGACACATATGTCATAATGCAACACCTCAGTGCAACAGCATTTGTCTCAGTTAGTTATAGTGTATATGTGTATATACATATATATGTATGTGTATGTATATATATATAGTCCCCAACAATTTTCTTTCTCTTTTCTTAACTGAAACTCTTAATTTGAGTGTTGCTTAAACATTCACAGAAATGCACCTATACATGTATGTGTATATATATATATATATACACACACATAAAGCATATTTTCTCTTAGAACAGCTTCCCAAGACTGTGTGAGACACCTAAGCTCGCATGCCAAGAGACTTCACTGCAGTATTCTATTCCATGTTGTTAGCTCTTGCTCAGACACTGTAACCTGGGTGCATATGGTGCACTGAGTACAAGCAAGGTGCTTCCTCATGCAAGTGTCAGGGATGTTAGCTGGAAATCAGATTCCCTCACTTAAAGGAGGAAGGCCCCACTCCTACATACCTGTGCATGTTGCAGACTTGTGCACACCCCAGGGAGAGAGGACAAAGTCCAGGCACGGTGAAGTGCCTGTTAAAGACATAAGCAACAAAAGTTCGTATTCTTGTTGGTATCAGCCACAGATTTAATTTTTCTGAATAACAAAACCTGGCAGCTCCAAGATTAGGCTCTCAGGAATTGCAGTGGTCTGGAAGATGAGAAACATGCCATGGCCTCTCAACATTCTCTTTTTGCTTCTCCTTTACAGGAGCTATACAGCTTCCTTCTACCCTTGTAGAAGAACATTGATAAGATGTCAAAAGGAAGTAAGATAAACAGTTTAGGATAATTCCCCCAGAGCTCTGAAGGGTGGAGTCCTTGAACAATGGAATTTTACATTCCTCAGATGCCACATTAGAATTACACTCTTCATCCTAATGGCCACTTTGTAGCTGACAGAGCTGTACCAGGATCCCTGAAGAAGTAATCAGCCTCCCTCTTATCTTTCATTACCAGTGCCTTCCCTAAGCTCTCTGGGAGCAGAGTCAGGTACAGCAGCAAGGATTTAGCAGCTGTGGAGCCATTCTCTTTCTGTTTTCTTTCATGGAAATACATATAAGTCAGGGAGGACTCAATTGAAAAAGTGGTGCATTTACTTAAGCATAAAAGCAATGAGAATCTGGCTTCTTGTGTTCTATTTACTCAGAAAAGTAGCTCCCCAGGCATGGAGCTGTGCCAAGCTATGCAGCTCTGGCAAGGCGTTCCTGTAGAATAAGGAAGGCTAAAATTTGGCTCCAAAAATTTAATCCCAAGGAGTAATTTGATTACTTTTAAATGCAGCTTCGTTTTCAATTATTTTTCTCAGCATGCTCTCTCATCGCCTCCATCCGGAACATGAACTGTGCCATTACGTGCCTGCGCCTGGCCAGAGACAAACGCAGACCGCTGCGAGGCAGGGGGTACCAAACCCCTGTCTCTCTGCTCGTATGGCGCCTGATAAAGGTACCCTCATCCTGCCAGGGGCCTCAGGGTGCCTCGCTCTGGCACAGAGACAGAACAATGAACGAGCAGCCCACAAACAGTCTGCAAACGCTGTCCGTGGGCTGTGAGCGCAGGGATGGTTTCAGACCCCCATGCTGGCTACTCACAGCACAGCAGAGGCAGAACCACAGAACTGCTGGCTCAGGTCCTAGAAACAGTGTAACTGCTTCAGTCACAGAGCAGCCGGGGTACTGCCTCCTGCTTCGAAACTTGCTTGCTCTGTGCAGTCATTACCTCACCATACTGTATTTCATTTGACAAGCATGTTATATATGATAGAATAAAAAAAGGAATGCTGCTGATGCTCTCCTTATTGTCCTTATCAGTGTCTTAGGAAGACAGCAGGCAATTCTGCAGGCACTTGCCAGCACTCAGAAGAAAGTGAAAATGCTCAGCATTTTTCCAAAATTCAGAACTTAATGCAAAAGTCAAGTATAGATGTAATTGTCTAGATTTTGACACTCCAAGTAGAAAATATATGTTGACTAAGTGGCCCTTAACTCTTCAAATATTAGTAAAAAATGGGTCAGTTTGCAAAGTGAGAACATCAGCAATTCTTCCCTTTTCAGAGTTCAGTTAGATCAGCGTATGATGATATTCTATATATATATAAAAAAATCAGAGTATGCAAACTAATCCAGTGTAACTAAATATTTTAATTTTCAAGTTCTAAAAAGAGATCAAGGAAAACAATATAAAATTTCCTCAGAAAACTACACAAATATTAGTGGGTTTGTGATGACCTTATTTAAATAAATTTGCTACTGAGGATAATGCCTGAAGTTCCAGCAGATAAAAAGGCACAAGAAATACATCAGGAAAATTCATACCCTGACCCAGAACTGAGTTGTGAATATAAGTAAAAACAATAAACAAACAAACAAAAAACCAAAACAAAACAAACCCACCAAAAAATCCACAACCCCATCCAAAACAACAAACAAAAAAACCCAAACAAAAAAACACCAAACCACCAAAAAGCAAAACCCACCAAACCTCTGCAGGATGTTCTAGAAAGCCAATACAGAAATATTAAGGTATCTATCATAATATTACAGCTATTGAGTTGCAAACACTTAGCCACACTAATTCACTCAAATCTCACATTGATCTTCACAGAAACTAGTCAAAGATGTAGTACTTGCCGCTGCACTGCAGCACTAAAATGCAATTATTGAACCCTCCCCCAACAGACAGCATTTCCCATGTGTGGTACAATTTTTGCTTTTGACTCCCAAGTCTTTAGCATGACTTCACTCAGTCACACAGGAGTGTAGTTTGAAGACTGGCATCCACCCTCTCAGTAAGCCAAAAACAATATACAGAATCTAGTCAAGATGACTTGATAGCTGGGATGGGATTTTAATCAAGAATTTTGAACAACTGAAAACCAGTACAGCACATTTTTAATGGATTCAAATCAGAGGATCATCAATGATAGACCCAGTTTNGCTGGGATGGGATTTTAATCAAGAATTTTGAACAACTGAAAACCAGTACAGCACATTTTTAATGGATTCAAATCAGAGGATCATCAATGATAGACCCAGTTTTATCAGAGCTCTGCAGTGGTCAGATTGGTCAGATTTTGGCCCTTACACGTTCAGCAGTTTTAACAATGACCTCGAGTACCACAGAAAATCATAATCTTTACTGTCGTTGATGCAGAAGTGCTAAAATGGCTGATGCAGCAGAAAATTACCTGCTGGATCAGACAAATGAGCAAACCCTTAGTACTATAACACAGCTACATGCAAAGGAATACATCCAGGAATAAAAAGTGTAGGATACACTTACAGGAACAGGACTGTTCACTTCAGGGACTCTAAAAGCATTTAGGAATGATAGTGGATAATGGTGCATGAGTGCCTCGCGTGATGCTGCATCCAAAAGAGTCAATACAGTCCCTGGAAGAATAAACAGGAGGATTTCTGTAGGCAACCAGTCTGCAGGCAAGCAGAAGGGAATTATATTAATTCTGGATTTGGCACTAGAGCTTCGCGTTTGTGAGTTTATACTGAAATATGGCATTCATGATTCATCAGGGATGTTGATAAATTGGAGAGGGTTCAGAGAAAATCAGTGAGAATCATTACAGGATTGGAAAGTAAGCCTTTAAACTCCAGGACAACCACGTATTTAGTTCATCGAAGAGGTTAAAGGATAACTTGATCTGACTTTTCATGCAATAGGAAAGAAAACTTGGATAATAAAATAACAATGTCCACAAGTAAAAGTCAGAAATAGAGTAGAATTGAAGTTGACATTTCTACTAATTATTGAAACAATTTTAAAATGATCTGTGCTAGACTCAATTTGGAATGTTAGCAATAGGCTTGCAACTTACTCTAAAAGAGTTCCTTTATTTAAATAAGACAGGAATTAACTCAGCAAAGGTCTGTGTAAGTACGAGGTCAGGCTATTTGATTAAAAAATTGTCTTTTCAGTCATCACAGTCTAAAAATAAGTTATGAGTAAGAAGTTAAAGCCAAGGGAAACCACACATTCAAAAAGCCAGCATAATCTATAATTTGGAATGTTTCTGCCCCTTAACTAAGGATTTGAAACTTTAGGGGACAACCATGCTCCTTGCTATCCTTTTTCTCTGCACAACTGACTCTCAACTCTTACTGACCTACACATTTCTTTAAAACTGAGCAATAAGACTTTAAAAACAGCCAGCCTCACAGAAAGCACAAACTTCTTCTGAAACTAGCAGTAGTGCCTTGATGACTCACATTCGGAGAGTATTCCCTAGAATGCAGGATACAAGCTCCAAGTCATACCACTGACATGTACCTGAGCAGCCTGTTAGTCCCCAGTTCCCATTCGTTCATAGAGTTCTCAGTCCTAAATACAGCACTTTTCCCTTTGAACACCACGTTATTGATTTCAGTTGTACATCACTCTGATGGTAGTTTCACCTGTGCCATAGTTTCTTAGGCTGCTTACATGAACAACACATGGGAATGGGCCAAAAGCCTTCATATCACATCCTTTGCCTCCTCTCAGTACCCACTGGAGGTTCAATGCTGTTCAACAGGACCTTGTTTCAATATGATTTATTCTTAATAAACCCACACTTGCTATATCTTATCACTGCAATCTCTCAGCACTGGAAAGCTCTCTACAGTCCCTTAAGGTACAGAAAATCTAATTACCTTTTTCCACTATTCCTCATTCCCTTTTTTAAAAAAGTAAGAATTATATCCATCCTCTTGTAGTCTTCTGGAATTCGCCCTTCCTTTCAGAGTGTTAATCACTACCCAGAAACGACTCATCTTAATCCCTTAAATACTCCAAGGGTATATTTCAGCCAACCTAATGACTGCAGCACACTAACTGTATCTAAGCATTATTTGACCTGATCTTTGACTATCTGGCCAGAGTTCTGGTCCTCTCATTAACTGCTGTTAATCTTATCAGAGATGCAGTTACAATCTCATTATGTTGTAAGATTAAAAAAAGAAAAAGAAAAAAAAGCAGAATGTTTCTGCTCCTGTCTCCATTAGGCAAGAGCTTGTGTTTTCCTCTATCTCCCATAAAGGAACTGTATTTATAAAAATATTGTGTTGTTCTTATGTCCATCACCAGTTGTAATTCCATTTCTTCATTAGTTTTTCTGATCTTGTCTATGCATGGCCATGTATTATTTTACACTCAGCCTCCAGCACCTTGTTTCTGCTTACGTTTTCTCTTTGATTTTCATTCATTCAATAGCTCCTGGTGTTCCATTTTGGTGTTTTACTACAACTACTCTATTTTACTCATATTAGGATATATAGTTTCCTGGTTGCGTTTTTGTGTTTTCTCCCCTAGAAACTTCCAACTCTCCTCTTTGTGTTTGTGAGAACCTGCCAAAATTTTTTCTGGGTTTACTGAAGTTCTCTGCTTTATCTTTGTGTTATCATGATGCATGTAAATCCTCAGGCTATCACTGCATCAGTCTACTGTAGGACACGAGCCATTGATCTGTCACATCAAGCCACTGCTGGCACATCATATCCTCTGTCTCTTCCAGAAGTTCCTTTTCTGGATGCAGTTCTCTGCTAACACAGTAGTTTCTCCCTCTCGCCCCTTCTCTTCCTGTTCCTTACCGTGATTCCCCACAGGTATCATCTGCATGATCTGAACATCTACAACTCCAGCTAAGTGAGGGACTATATCTGTATTAGCTCCTGGCAACAGTAATTTATTAAATTCACAAAGAACAGCCACTAGAGGGAATCTAACACACCCTGCAAGCATGTTAAGCTCTCTCCCTTTGATCCCTTTCCTCTTACATAGTGGCATTTAGAATGGCTTTATGCATAATGAAAATCTACTTTTGCCACCTTTGATAGATATCAACTATTTGAAATGTCTGTTCTCTGCAATGAAAATATCCTTGCTGAACTGCAGCTGCTGTGGGTTATCTCTGAGAGTCTAGTTCAGTCCTAAAATGAACACATATTAAATCCCTCTCACAGTCTCTAGATGCAGTTCTGTGTTTCCTAGGGTTCAGTTGTCCAGGCACTCCTACTGAAAAAAAAAAAAAATCGAAGTATATCATAGACTAGCAATTTTGCTTGGCGTGTTTGCATCCTGATGAGTTTACATCTCCTGCTACCTAAGTGAATAACAACTGTTGAAGAAGTGAGAGTGTCTACAGCTGGAAAGAATGAAAAAACTTCAAATGATTTTTTAAAAAAATCCTCCTCCTGCTGAAGACATTAAAAGGGGGAAACATGTTGCGGGGGAAAGCATAACATAGGATGGGGATGGGACATGGATGGACAACTTTAAGAGCTCAAAGTGATTTGAACTTTTTTTTGCCTTAAAGTGAAAAAAAAAGTGTGCCCCTTTGAGTCCTACTGACATACTAGGCCTGGAAAGTAACTGCACCCTGTGGTTTGCATTACTTTTTTATGTGTTCCTGTTTTTACAGAGTGCTAAATGGCTTAATTACATTTTACTAGTTTATTCTGCTCACTTGCTCATAACCTCATTAATCTGGCACACATTATTTTTTTCCCAAAATAGAGAATACACAATCATTCTCATGTAATGGTGTCTCTAGGTATTTGCAACTGTCTGACAGGTATAATGTGGTTGAATTCACTATTTATTAGGAAATTATCACCTCTGCACAAAGGTGCAAGTTATGAATAAAAAGCATAAACTGGGCAGACTAAGCTCTTTAGCAGCATGTCAGGATCCCAACTGATTTAAGCACTTGGTGGTGCTGCTGGAGGGGAAAGGATGTACTGTTCAGTCTAATTATCGTTATCTTACTTTTACATGAGGAGATAGATTGCTAGCATTTACCTAGATAATTTTCTAAGCCCTAATGTGTACCCTTCAAACTTGATCCCCCTACTATTTGTCCCAAAGCAGACATTGTGGGATGTCTGGCTCTGCTAAATAAAAAACAGAGGCACAGGGACTGCAGAGCTACCTCATAACACCCTTCACTGGACATGTCCAGGATGATGCATCTTTAGGTTTTAGTGCTACAGCTAAAGGAAACTTGACTTGTTTTGGCTTATTTTGGATTATTTTGTAAGAGATATGGAATAATGACACAGACTGAAAGGTCCAGCCTCACAGAGATCAAATACAAGACCAGAAGATTTGAGGATGAAATTGAATAGCTTCCCATGCTTGCCCCCATTGCTGTCCACTGTCCCTAAACATCATTCACTCATTATTTTGGCTATTTAAACCAAGTAGAAACAAGAACTCAGTGTCTGTGAGCCAAGCAAAAAAAACCCCAACAACCAGCTTCTGAAAACCTCTATTTCAATTATGTGGTCTTCCGGAGAGACAAAACAACATTTAAATGCTGTCACGAGAAGAGCAACAAAGCTGGTGAAGGGACTGGAGCACAATTCCTATGAGGAGAGGCTGAGGAGCTGGGGTTGTTTAGCCTTTAGAAGAGAAGGCTCAGGGGAGACCTCATCACTCTCTACAACTACCTGAGAGGAGGTTGGTCTCTTCTCCCAGGCGCCATCATTAAGACAAGAAGGCATGGTCTGAAGCTCTGCCAGGGGTTGGATAGTAGGAAGAAATTGTTTACAGAGAGGGTAATCAGGCACTGGAATGGGCTGCCCAGGGAGGTGGTGGATTCTCCGTCCCTGGAGGTATTTAAGAAGAGACTGGATGTGGTACTTAGTGCCATAGTCCAGTAACTGCGGTGGTGTTGGATCAAGGGNGAGGTTGGTCTCTTCTCCCAGGTGCTATCATTAAGACAAGAAGACATGGTCTGAAGCTCTGCCAGGGGAGGTTTAGGTTGGATAGTAGGAAGAAATTGTTTACAGAGAGGGTAATCAGGCACTGGAATGGGCTGCCCAGGGAGGTGGTGGATTCTCCGTCCCTGGAGGTATTTAAGAAGAGACTGGATGTGGTACTTAGTGCCATAGTCCAGTAACTGCGGTGGTGTTGGATCAAGGGTTGGACTTGATGATCTCAGAGGTCCTTTCCAACCTGGCTGATTCTATGATTTTATGATTCTGTGTCTCCGACTCCACCTTTGTGAAATCTTCCTGGAGGAAAGATGTTGAAACCTACTGGCCATTCCTGCCAATAGAAAAATTCAGTGAGACTCCTCCAAAAGGAAAATGGTACCCAGCAAGGACGTGGGACTTGACTAGAGGTGCTCTGTCAGATTTTTATGTGGTGGTTGTCCTACCTATATCCTTCTTTTTTTGCAGCAAGATGGTTTGCAGTTTACAGGCATGTAAAGCACATGAACAGGGTATCCACATTGAGTTGTGTGATAAAATTTAAAGACATTGCTGATGACTTAACATGTCCTAAAAACGTTATATGTACTAGTGTCACAACCTTCAAGGCAACTACACGTAAAAGTAATGGTAACACTCCTTTCAAACAGTCTTGCCCTTTCCTTTTTCTTTTTTTTTTCCCCTGTACTTTTGTCTGCAGTGAGCCAGCAGTACACTGGAAGGCAGTGCTTACCTGAAATAGCTGTCACAGAGACTTGAAATTGAAACTGGAGATGAACCAAGAAGACACAGGGGTGAGGGCAGACAGGAACTGGATGGGCAGCAGCATTCAAACACAAACGAGGGCAAAAGGACTATCCATTACACTGAAGAAGCACACCTTCTGTTCCAGGGATCTGTCAAAAAGTCAATGTTTTTGTATGAGACACTGCAAAAAGCCCACAAAACCGAGAGTATCCTTTTAAACCAGACATTGAATTTCAAGTAACAGGTTTGCACTGCAAGAGACAGAGACTACGATAACGGAAAAAATTACCAACTACAGATTTGAAAGATATACATTAGTCTTTTAAGCTAACTTTAAAATAAAAAGCATCTTCTTGCTATATTATGGTGGTTTTTTTCTGATTGCTAAATTGATTTATTCTGCCTTTTTTTCCCCTTCAGCTATTTTCTTCTCTCATCTTTTTCTTTTTTCCCCCCTTTTTATTTTGAAACTTTTGATGCCATTAAAACTCAGTTTCATATTTTTTTAACCTGATTATATCAGAGTGAAGCCTAATTTTTATTTCTGCACATCTTGTTAGCCAAGGTCTCCATGCTGCAAACTCATTTTCACAACATAGCTCCAACTTCAACTGTCAGTGAGCTAAATATCCTATGTAAAAAGACTGAAAGACTTGGTTATGCTCAGTTCACCCATCTGTCTTGTATATACTTTGATATACTTTTTATTAAGATGTCTCTAAAACAGTTGCCATGCACATAGGATTGGTTATTTTCTATGGCAGTTTATCTAAAGCAGTAAAAGCCATAGATGGTTGTTCTCACTGGCTTGAGAAAGGGTGCCTTTAGTCCTCACATAACTGATAAATTATTCAGAAATAAAAGGGAAAAGAAATATGGAAAACAATGCAATTAAATGGCTTTATGGTCTTATCTCCTCTATTTTAAAAAAACATAACTCCTCTAATTTGAATTAATAACAAAAGGTCAAACAGAAAAAGAACATTTCTTCTTATTTTTTTACATAAAAAATATATAATATAGATGAAAGGAATTGCAATAATTCATAAGTTAAAAATAAAGCCCAACACATTTGTATCACTGCAGAAGCTGGTCTTCCTGCAAGAGCACTCTCATACAACCAAAACTTCCTAACTTCCATCATACCGTATTCTAAAGCAAAACACAAGAAAGCAAGTAAAATAAAAAGGCTCAAAACAAGAACCCTTGTTGGGTCCAAGACAAAGTTTATCTAGTACAGGATCCCATCTCAGATACCATCCAATGTTAGGTGCCCGAGGAATAGTATAAGGATAGAGAAGCATGCAGTGCTACCTTCTCTGTAGGTCAGAGTCTTTGTGTCTAATAGTCCCTGACAAACCTCTGTACAAAGAACTTGCACAGTTACCCCCTTGAACTTGCACAGTTGTCCCTTGGACTGATGTGAAATTTTGTTTTGAATTTGCCATCTGACCATGTAGGTTTGTGTCTTGTACTGGAAGGGATCAGTGCACAGCTGATCCCTATTCATCCTCTATATACCCTAAATGATTTATTAAACCTCCAAGGCATCTTTCCTTAGTCCTCCCTCTTCCAAGACTATAAAGAGAGCACAGAAGAAAAAAAGAAGAAGAAATGGAATGTTATTTCTATGCAAAGAGGTTGCAAATTACCACCTTTTAAAGAGCTTTTTGCACCACTTCCAGCTGGTGGTACCATTACTGTCACTGTTGAGAATCTTTTACTTTAACCCTCGGAATGGACCTGAGACTACAGAGGTATCAAAGTGTTGCTAAAAATTTAAAACCAGCACCTTTACAACCTTGCTGATTATACAAAAAAGTTTGAGAAAGTAAGTCAGGTGTATCCTACCACATTATATATTATTTGCCTACTCAAGGATACCGAGAACCTCATTTTATTTAACCTGGTCTGACAATATGAAAGGCCTGAACACAAAGATCAACCCCCTCTATGGAGACACCATCACAACAAAACATGTTTGGGTGCAGGAGTTCAGTTCAGTACTCCTCTCTCATCATACAATAATTTGGAGAAAAGTTCATGGTGGAGCACATCCTCCTGGATTACTTTCTGAAACTGCCTCTGAAGCAGCCACACCAGGAGACCATCACCTATCTCCAGAGATGTTGTGCCACTAAAATTGTACCACTCATCTCTGAATCTCTTCTGTGACCAAGTGTGGCCCTTCCAGCATTTAACATTGATAGGGAATTCAAAAACATTTTTGATGTTACAGCTGAGTCCAGCTCACAGATTTTTTGATATATGATATATATCAAATATATATATATTTCAATATATTTAGGTTCCCTGAAACTAAAACTCTGTCTTTTTCCATCAACCAAACTCATTCTGTCTATTACTCTAGTTTTGATAGCAAAATTACATCTCAAGGTGAACTGAACAACTTTCAATCAGCAGTTTTACAGCCTTTGGGCATAAACAAAAGAAACAAATAATTTGCTCACTTTGTGCTTTGTGAGTAATAATTATTATTTCACATGTGTCCTGATACTTTAGGATTATCACTTAATTAGCTAAATATAAATAGAGTAAACAATTGGTGCAAGCCCCACTGGAGACTGCCCTTGGCTCTCTGATGGGTCCCCAAAAGAAAGCCTGGCAACAGGAAAAAGACAGCTCTAACAGCCACCTGCTTTGGATCTGGCAAGAGTAGATGGACAGAGGCTTTTAGTCTCTTTCAGGATGCTACCCTGCACAGTGGGGTATTAAAAACAGCAGCTGTGGTGTCAACATGGTTCTTTGGAGTGCTTTCAAGCCTTGTTTCTTCTCCACAGAACTGGTACATTTCAGGAGCTATAGATTAATTTCAAGAATGTGCACTGTACCAAAGATTTCCTTTGTACTACATACACTTACAGTAGGATATTATTTCCACATACATTATGACAGAGTGCAAGCTGCAGATCATTCTTTTCAAAACAAAACGGGCTCCCACAATGTGCAGTGCCATCAGTACAGGTGCATCCAAAGCACTCAGCACACCAATTCCACCACCCCCTTCCTGGGGTCTAGGAATTTGCAAACAGTCATTTGCACAGACAGAGAGAAGTGGATTTTAAACAATGTACAACTAAAGTAATTTTCCCCACTGATCTGTTGTAAATGTCTCTATAAGACTAGTGCTCTAGATCATTTGAGGATACTTCTCTGTGCTTTCCTGGTCTTGGCAGCCTTAGAAAGCCAAGTCCTCTGACTGTCACTACTCTCTGATCAAGCTTGAGTGGCTGATACGTCCTAAGCAGATAATTACTTTTACTATTCATCACCAATAAAACTATGGCCAAAGACAGGCAGGAAAAAAGATAACCTGCCATTTCTAGTTCTGTAGGAACCCCAATCCCTGAGATATAAGGTAAACCTGGATGTAAGATGAGGTGCAGTTGAATGGGGTGAAGCTGGACCCTTCTGCTTTGCACTGTAGTGCAAACACAGTGAAATTCAGTAGTGCCAAACGAGATTTGTGATTCTTTCCACTCTGTCATGACATGCAAAGCTGAAGGAATATAATACCTGAGGATCAAAATATGTAAGAATACTTGAGGGAGACCCTGTGAAATCAGTCAGACATGTTTCTCACCATTTTATAGGATAGAAAGATGGAAGTGTACAAACACGTAGTCACAGTAGTCCCAGTAATTTTCTTAAATCCATCTGCCTATGCTAAACAGAATTTCCCATTTGAAAACTTCTTAACACCAAAAAAGACATAAGGGTTACTGAGAACATTATGTAGAATACAGGGCCTTGCAGTGTGACCCTGAGTATGCCAGCACTTGCAGACCTTCCATGTATATGTCTGTGCATGTGCCTGCAAAAGAGAAGTGTACACGTTACTGGCAGATCAGACATCTGCCCAGCTATGAATCATGAATCTTTGGTCTTTCAAACCCACATAATGTTAGCACACAATTTCCCTTGCACAAATGTTTGCAATTTAATTGCAAAAGTCTGCCCTTGGTATTTTGTAAGGGAGGGATATGACACTCACCAATGTACCAATAATATTGGTGAAAGCAGGAAAAAAATGGAGACAGGGAAAAGACACAGCAACTTGTAAGTTTTTGGCTTTAAGAGACCTTCTACAATATCTTTCTAGTCCTGTATGAAGGAGCTGACAACCATCATAGAAATTTTAATTGCTCTGTTCACTGTATTTTAGTAGGATAGCAATTTACTTTGTGTGCTAACTAAATGGAGTCTGAATTGAAAGGCGCCCTGACAGAAACTGCCACGATACTAGATCATTCTGTGCAAATATGGGTATTCAAAATTAGATCAGGACATTTTTGACACTTGCTTTATCTCAAGCTGCTAGGACAGTGCTAATAAAGAGTTCTGAAATCCTCTCTGCAGCACAGCATCTAAATCACAGAACATTATTTTACTTTCCTTAAATGAGCAATTAATATTAGTCACCCAGGAGAGCAACACATCATAGCTCTTGCAAGTTCTCCTTCCTTTCCCATACGTCTCTGCTTTAGGCACAAAATGCACAGTAATGTACTAATGCAGCCACAGAGGAGACGCACGTGCACCTCTACAAATGTGTCGCACACCATTTCCCTCCTGCTGGTGCATCCTTTGCCAGGCAAATGTGAGAAGTGGATACAGCATCAAGGTCTTCGCTGCCAGTTTCCCTCCTCCACCAGCTGGGAAGAGTGAGGGCAGGGGCAGACGGGACTGAGATGCTGGTCTGCATCTCCCCAGCAACAAACCTGCCACTTGGCTGATGTTCCACTTGAGCGGCCTGCCGGGACACAGAGGAGCCTGTCTGCTCTCCGTGGGGGCCACTGGTCACCATTGTTCCACTGAACTGGCAGCCCACTTTGCTGGTGTGAAACTTAAAATTAAAATCACAGCGAACTCTTTTCTAAGTAAACTGAATTAAGTAGCAGGCAAGAGCACCTCGGAGCAGCTTCCTGTGATCAGAGCACTTAGCTGGCATCACCACTGATAAGGAGGCGCAGGCAGCACGGCTTTTTATTCTCCCTTTGTGGGCTTGATCTTATTACAGAAAACAAATTTACCAAGCATGAATTATCGCTAAAATTCTTAATGCTCTGGCAGAGAAGAAAGTCTGATGCAGACGCTAGTAAATATGCACGTCTGTGGGTGAGGGTGCCTCTCCTCGGCACGCTGCGCTCTCCCAACTTTTGGCTGTGTGCTGCTGCGAGAATTATTCAAAAGACGGGCTGCAGAAAAAGGATCAATTAATCTGCTGAGCGGGTTTTCGAATCCATTCTCAATGCCGCTGACAGCCGGAGACCCCCTCCCTGCGCTTGGTAATTACCCCAATATTTCCTGCACGCTTGTTTAAACGGCTTACACTTGGGCTGCCTGTGAAGAAGAGCTCTCCCTCTGCCGATCTGAGGCAGGGGAGAAAGGCAGCTTGCCTTATCGCTCTGCTTCACTCCATCTGCAGCCAGCAGGAGGGCTGCCTAATCGTCGTCCCAGGGACAGGGACGAGAAGGCTGGGGGACACAGATAGATGTGACACCAAAGGAGACTGGGACTTTCCTACCGTGCTGGTGCCGCAGAAAACTCATCAAACTCTCGCTGTTTCAAAGGCGAAAGAGGAGTCCCTTTAAACCAGAGGCCTGTCCCTTAATTATACAAATACAGCGATCAAAGTTATTATCTGTCCATACAAAGGCTGGAGCTTTAATTGAATGGTGTGTTGCTACCTTTGAGAGACAACGTTCAGTACTCCTGGAGAGCAAAGTGGGCGGAGGGGGAAAATGGGAAAAGAGAGAGTAAAGAAGAGGAAAAGAGCAAGAGGAAGAGAGATGGCATTTAACAAGGAGGCTGCTTTATATGGAAATGTAATGAATACAGTTGATAAAAAGAGGGAGAGACAAAAGTTGTGAAGTTTCAAGCTGTGAAAGAACTTCAAAGTGTATTCAAATGTCACATTGATTTTTCTTCAAATCTCTAAGTAGTAAGTTTTTCAAAAGAGGAAAATGATCCCCTATTTTATCCCCTAATGTTTTATCTCTTAAAAGGGGGGAGGAAAGCACAATGTTTTCCTTTCACATGATATAATCCCTATACTGGAAGTCTTTATCTGTTTTTTTGCTAACCAAAGATTTTTTCTGTGTCTCTGAAAGTGGTGATATCTTCACCATATTTGTGTATTGTATATTTAACTCTGGAGAATTTTGGGTCTGAGACCCTATTCTAAATTAAGGGGTGGTGAACCATACCCTGATGGGATCTCTTCACCACAGTACTCCAGGCCAGCTATAGCAAGACAGTACTTCCTTTCCTGGGAGGAAATGATGGGACAACTCTTGGAGCAATCTTCAAAGATACATGAAGCAACAAGGCTTTGTATCATGGTAGTAAAATGCTGGCAAAGTAGCAGATTAAAATTATGCTAATTATTAAGGCAGCAACACAACTCAATATGAACAATTTAGTTCTAAATCAAAATTGGCAGCATGACTGTATATCATCTTCAATTGTCCTACAATGGATCTAGACCCTTTCCTGAACCCATTTTATGCCCCCTAAAAATGATTACCAGTTGTTTTACATGTCTACTGCTTTATATGATAGCTTGGTAGAAATTCCAGATAGCATCTATGAAAAGCAGAGCATATTTAATGTCAAAAATCATTAGAGGGAACAAAAGCCCTTTTACAGTAAATTCTTAACATCTATAGCAGTTCTTACAACCTGAGCTCTTACAGCAGTGCAAAGGAGAGGCTTCTGCAGCACTCCCAGTATAGGGATTACTCTGTAAAAATGCAAACCTCAAGGGGAGAGGAATGCAAAGTAAAAATAATGTCTTGTATTTTGAGAAAACACTTCTAAGTTTAGCTCAAAGTTTTTGGGTGAATGGCTTCATAGCCTTCCAAAAATAGCTTTCAGTCAGAGAGGCTACTTCAGACCTTGATAATGCTCTGGGAGACCACTACATACCAAACAAAATCTGCTGAAGGCCATAAAATTATAATACTGGAAGGATAATATGAGGAAAAAAGAAAGGATCAAATTGGATCGTGATGGTTGTATCTGTGGTTTGTAGTGTACTTTTCAGTCTTGGCAATAGGAGTAAACCACGGCTTTCTCCTGACCTTGTAGGGGCTGCATCCCCTTGCAGACTGGAGAGAAACCTACGTGTGAGCGGCATAAGGAGCACTCCAGTGCATCTCTCACTTGGGATAATCAAGTCAATAATCAAGGCACTAAGATTGCATGGAGACCACATAGAACACCTGTCTCAGATGACTCACATGAATTGTTACACTTGGCAAAAGAAACTGTCATTGCTTGGGGACTGTTCTTTTTTATTTTTTTCTTTTTATTTTCTTTCTTGTTGTTTGTTTGTTTGTTTTTGTTTGTTTTGTTTTTGTTTTAGGTTTGTTTTGTTTGTTCTTAAGATTCAGCCATCTTGTTGAGAAATCACAAAAATGGAACACGTTCACTTCTTTACTATGTCCAGTTCTCTCACACATGGATTTTCAGTGCCAATACTACTAAATCCAGGCAGAATATGCTCAAATTCATGTGGGAAATGGCCCAGAATTTGGATTTATTCCTTAAAGAGATTTGCATTTGGGCATCAGCTAGTAGTGGGAAGAGTGCCTCGGTCAGCCACCTGAGATTGCTACTTGGTGGAGGAATCCTAAACCAAAGTAATACAAGGACAGGGTCTCAACTATGCTTCTAGTTGAGACCCTGCAGCTGTGTCACTTTGTGGAAGGACAGGAGTTGTAAATATTGCAGTACTATGCCAAAGTACTTGTGAAATAAGGGTTTCTTCAACCAGAAGGTTGAACCAGAGGAGAGATGTAAGAATCTGTCTTTCAATGAGTATTTTGAATAGTGAGAAATACTGTTGTACAGTACAGAGTCTGCACTGAGAAAAACCTGTGGATACAATTCTAGTTAAGCAGATATTAATTTTCTTCCAAAATCTTCAGTAGCAATCGTTATGTGTTTGGATGGAGTTCTCTACTCCTTCTGCTGACAGTTTTGAAGTCACTATAACCACAGTTACAATTTGTGCTATAAGGAACAGTGCCAGTACTGTCTCTGCAGCAGCCTTCCAGGTTTGCTTGAGGAAAAGTTTTGGTGGAGTCAGTATTTGCAAGAATCCCTTTTTACCCAAGTCCTTTCAGTAGGAATAAAGCAGGCCTTCATCTATATCCTCCTGGGTCATCTGTAGGCTGTAGCTCAGTCTTTCCAGACAGGGATTCCAGTGTATATTCTATGGCGGCTTAGACTTTATCTAGTGCAAATGCAGACCGGATATGTAAGCAGACAGAGCCAGGGATGAATGTGTGATGTCTACAAAAGACAAAAGCAATGGTAGGAAGTTTTGCAGGTACCTTTGATGGCTGGTCCTCCTGACATGGATCTAGCAGGACAGAATGTATGGAGTCACCATGAATGAGAGCTGAAGAGAGGAAATCCAAAAAAAGCAAGCAGGCATGACAATGACACAGCAGAAAAAAAAAAAACCCAAAACCAACAAATCTACCTTTCCTTGCCCAAAGCATTCAGATGAATGAATAATTCTTTTAAAGCTGTCAGTCCTCTTTGGTTTTTCACATGACTCCCAGTGGCTTTTTGCTGTGGGTGCTTCTCTTTCTTTGACTGCTCTTGCTATCTCTGCTCACAATTCTGTTCCTATAACTTGCTCATGCAAAACTAATCAGGGAGATTTTCTCAACAGGTGGTTCAAGCCCCAGGTATACCTGTTAAATTTCTAACATAATTGGAGATAAGATCTGAATAATAATAAGTGTAATTCTTCATCTCTATATGGAAATACCAATTTGTCTTGCTCCTGCTTTGTAATACAAATACCTGCTTCTTAAGAGAACAGAAATATGTCCTTCTTGTGGCACAGTTTGAGTTACCTATCTGATAATGCACACAAACTTTCCCAGGAGAGCTTTGTTTGTTATTACTTAAATTCAACTGATCGAATATTTTTCCAAAGTAGAGCAGGATGAATTGAATTTCATGCGGTTACCAGCCAGGATAAAGGTTTCTTTTAGAAGCATGGAGAAGAAAGGGTTGCCATCAGACCTAGGGGCCATCACAAATCTTAACTCACTCATGCTCCATTTGCTAGGTGTATTTGCTTCTCTCTGTCTATTTTAATTTAAGCACACGCCATTTTAAAGTTAAATAAATACCTTATCATGACAGACATTACTGCTGCAGGTTTGGACACCTGGTGTGATAAACACTCCTTCCCTGCTGCCTCCCAAGATGTTAGGTCCTATTAGCATTGGGAGCCCTCAGTTACATCATCCAGCTTAGTAATAGCAAACTGCCCCTCCAATGAACCCCTTTTCCAGAGACTCCTTTCCAGAAGCTTTTTCAAAAAATTCAGGAATGTTAGAGCCATTCAGTTATACATTTTTGTAGAATGAAATCTCCTACACAATTATAGATGCTTTTCTTCCAAAGATTTCTCTCACACCAGAGAGCCATTATTTACCCCTGTGGGAGATGCCATGGTTTGGTCTAAAATTACAATCATCTAATACTTGTCCTGTAGTTAGACTGTTAGTAGATTTCCTTGAAGCTGAGATTAAGCTCATCAGGCTGCAATTCTTGAAATTGATCTTTGATTCAGTTAAAAAAAGAATAATAATTTTTATTCTAAGTACTGTCTGGATTTTCCCTTTTAGAAGGAACAGATGCTATTTTTAATGATTTATTGCCAGTATCTTCCATCTTTCGCACTTTATTTCCTTCAGAACCCCCCAATGAATACCATCTGGTTCAAGTGATTTACTACGGTTGCATTTCATGAGCTGCTCTGCGACATCCCAAATTAAGACAAGGAAAATATAGTCTGAATTTCAGGAAAATCTTTCTGACAGATCTATTAGACTACAGAGTAATCTTTCAGTGGGAGTCTCATTGTCTGAGACATTTATAGCAACACTGGACAAAGCATTGATAAAATATACTGCAGGGGACAATTCTGCATTAGCAGAAGGATAGTATAGATATATGACTCTGAAACTGAGCCAGTCAGAAAAAATTTGAAGGGAACCATTTTCTATCAGAAAATACAGTTCTGACAGAACTAAAAATATTTTGGTGTGGATATACTGTGGATATACTGGAAATACAGTGGAGATTTTGCTGAATATTATTGTAACAAGAAAAAAAAAGTAAAGTTCTAATGTCAAAGTGTCATATTGAAATCTTCTCTGAATAAAAAATTTAACTTTTTAAATAAAATTTTTATTTATCCTATTTCTATACTACATTATGATGCAGAAATTAAAATAAATGTTAAATGTTTTCAATAAACCAAATTTATCATTCTTCCCTCTTGAATTGTACTTCCTAGAGAAATAGAGAAAAATGCAGGGTTTTTTTCCAGTCAAAAGCAAATAAGAAATATTGTATAGCTTGACCACTGAAAATTGCCTTGCAACTTGCCTCTGATAATTTTCTGTGGCAAATGACATCTCTTTATGTTCTACGTTTACAACACTTTTCTCTGCATTTGACCTTTTTCTATGTCATTTCAGTGCTTAGTGCCTCAGTTCCTTCCAGATTAAAATCAAAATAGAAATGCGCATTTTGCTCTGAGAAGCTGGACTGAAAGGCATTTCATAACAGCTTACATTTTTATTAGTGAGTTTCTTTCTAATTCCCTGTGGCTTGTCTACTTTATTGTTCTCAGGTTGCTCTGCAGTTTTGTTCTGCTTTCATTGATGTGTTTTATCCTTCCAGCTGTAATATAATTGGAAATCTTAATCACAGTTGAAATCACTCTGAAGACAGACATGGAGAAACAGTCCAACTCTGAGCTAGATGGCACATTTCTTTCTAAAGCTTGGCTGGTCACAATAGTCTATCAAAGCTGTTCTGTTCTCTTCAAGGGTAGGAGACAAAATACAGGTTCCTTTTATAAACAAACTAACATTTGAAAATGTCAAACCCCCATATTTAATTTTGAAGTCCTGGGATCTGACCAGTGTTTAATGGCATTGAAAATTACTGTCCTTAGACCAAGAAAGTCTCTACATTTGAAGACTAATAGTTTCTTCATCTTTCTAAAGGAAGCAGCTTTCTAAAAGGGTTCTGTTATTTCTTGAACTATGGATGCTACTGGGTCTTCCCCTCCTTCAATCTCTATTTGAAGCCTAGTACCTTCAACAAACTAAAACAAGAATTGCAAAAAGCAAACATCCTTGGACGCTCACCTTCTTCCCTCAGTGAGTTTTTTTCCCTTTTCTCACAAAAATTCTCTCTTCTGCCACCAGAAAATTATATCCTGGTCTTAGTGGCAAACTACTTTGCTGTCTCTAATGAGCCCTACATGGCTCCCACACACACCTTCTCTCCTTAGAGACGATCTAAAAGACAGGAGGGTTTCCTTCCTGTTTTGTGGGCTCCATCTGTGTGTCACAGAGGACTGGCAGAGTAAACAGTCCTGTCCCCATCTGCAGAACCAAGCCTAGAGGCAACTAAAATTGTTCAGTGATACTTTAGCAACTATATCATACTTTGTAAAGGTAAGGTTGCTAAGGTGCCCTTGCTACCACATGCAGTTCTGAGGATCTTCACCCACTCCTATATTTTATCATAGTAGAAGGTGGATGCAAACAAGGCATCTTCTGGCACTACCTTGAATATGTATAATAAGCCTCTTCTGCTCTGTGTCAAGGGACACAGACTTTTAACAGGGTGTGGAGAAAGAAGGTGCTTGGTGGCCCTGTTTGACAGCTTTTTAACAAAGCGAAAACTGAGAAATAGCTAGCTGGTAGCTTACACAGCCTTGAGAGAAAAACCTTCTCAAAGCTGAGCTGCAGGACAGAAAGTGGAAGGAGATCTCGAGGTTCTTTTACAGGTAGTAGCTTAGAGGAATGATATCTCACGGTTCATTTGGTCAGAAGTGAGAGAAAAAGGAAAGTCCCAGACAGGCACAAAGAAGTAGGAAATGTGACTGAAAGATTGAGTTTCTGAAAGATTTCTTGTCATAATGCAAATAACCACATCAGGCTGCAAGGAAAAATCTGCTGTAGGACTCAAATCACAAGGACTTATCTGTATTTATCGCAACATAAATGCACCAGTCACACATTTCAACATGCCCCTGGCAATATTTGAATTCATGATGTAGGTTATTTTCTGCATATTTTGCATGTATGGGAGAGGTGAAACACGTTGTTGTAAATACCAGTGCACTGTGCCTGTATATACTATTGTAAACCTTTGCATGAATACAGCTGATATTGATTTTGGCTCTTGCTAGGAAAGAAAGCTTACTTTCTGCATCAGTGTTCATTCTGGTTGTTGGGCATTTCCCTTGCAGTTTTAAAACCTGATGTTCAATGACCACACCAAAACCGACTCTTTCAGTAAGGGATACAAGAAGGTCTAAGTCTCCCCCTCAGAGGCTGGGGTGAGGCATTCCAAGGGACCACTACCATTTCAAGGGTGTGCTGTGCAGAAAAGACTTTAACTCATATTCTCACATTTTGTTCAGCCCTGGAAGGGTGGAGCATGAATTGGATGCAGGGGAGTGTGGTGGGTATTACTTATGCTTCCCATTTTAACATCAGAATTAAGCAATTAATAATTTAAAAAATCTAGTCAAGAATAAATCTATAAAATACTTCTAGCACAAATAATGCAGTTTGCCCATTTTGAAGTAGTTGTGCATATCTGTCATAAAAATAAAGTGTCATTAATCTGCTTATTTCAAGCCCTTCATTCAGATCCAATGCTTAATAATTGCCTTTAACTACTCCTAAGATTTTACTCTTGGTCACGTGTATCCACACACTAAAGTGCCTAGCATTTAGGAGAAACACAAAAGAGATTGATCTTACCAAGACTGAGCTCATCTGCTGGACAGACTTTTACACTGCTCTATGGGAAGTAAAATATTTCAGATTTTAGCAGCTGCAACAATATTTCAATCCTGAGGTAAGATCGAGGATCCTTTCTTAATGGACAGTTAACACAAATACATACAACTGTTCAATTTTTTTCTTCCAGAACATGCTAGAAAAAGGACTTCAACATTTCCAGATTAAGTATCATCATATACTGAACTAGTAATATTTAGCAAAGAGAGTATGCATTCAAGTAACACTGGAATAAGAGGAGTAGAAACTATGTCCAAGATATTTAGTCAATGGATCAGGAAGCACATTCTTATTTCATCTTTGATTTAATATGCATAAATGAAATCACTTACCACTCCACGTATGCAAAAGCAAAATTAAGGCAAACAGTGATGAAGTATAATTGACAGTGTTACCCTCTAATTCCAGGGGCTAAGTTATTAGCAGATCAAAGAGGTCAAGTTGTAAGTAACAGTAGTTATTTCAGATCCAGGGAATGCCATTAAAGTTAAAAGCAGTTGTAATGCAACTTAATGCCTTTGCCTTGTTTTATTTACATCTTATTCCTAGCACGTAACAAAAAGGTTACAGAAAAAATAGCCACCTGACAGGAGAAAAGTATTAGATTATGATCTCACTTTTAATTATTTAGTGTACAATGGTTAGATTCTGACACTCTTTTTGACATTATTGCCTTACTCAATAAATACCTTAACTAATTTCAACAGTATATGTCTTTGCCTCCATAAAAATCGAGAGGATGGATATCTGACTTTTAAATTCTTCAGGAAAAAAAGTCACTGCAGTTTATTCTGGATCAGATCTACTGACTGATTTTTGCTGTCCCACAATGAACAAGACAAAATATTTCTAATTCTTCCTTTGGTTAGCAGATGTCTCTTTAGACACATAGCTGATTCAAGGAGTGGACACACTGCCAGTGAAGAATTATCTTTGAACATGTATCATTTATGATAAAAGAAATATTTTATTAGCAAGCTAAAAAAGTCACGTCTTTTCTGCTATACGGGAGAGGTGAAAACCAAAGGAGGGCATTGCAATCTACCTGCAACTAGCTACTCTATTCACAGATCATCTGTAACCCAAACAGAAAGCACAGTGCTCAATGAGTAGCCTGGACAATGCTGCCCACTTCCCTCAGTTCCAACAAATTCTGTGAAGTTGCTTCCAGATTACATAAGGGAAACCTAAAATCGAAACCACCCATTAAATACCTTTGTCTGTTGAAGCCAATTAATTTGGAGTGGCAGCATACAAGTAACCTTATTTGTTTTATTTACGAGTTCCTAGTCTCAGGTCTCACCTTCTAATAGGAACTTAGGATGGTGCCTCTAAATACATGGATTCTTGAAAGTGAATTTTAGTGCTCCTGAGAGGTACTGCAATTTGATTTCTGACTCCAGGTCACAAGACTATCAAGTGAATTTCTGTTTTCTCAGTTTTCTCGGCAAGCAGGTCAGGGGGTCTCCTGTGAGACTGATTAAAGTAGACAAAAGTGGATCCTGCTCAAGTCTGGATAAAAATCCTAGTGGTAAAAGCTAACACTAGTAAGGGGTAGGAAAACAGGAATGTTCCTGGCTTATAAGAACATTTTAATTACTATAAATCTGTAATTTCATCTACACAGAAATACTATAAAATGCCTATTGGAATATTTTCATGCCACCTCTAGATTGATTATCCCATTTTAAAACACAGTGCTAAAACCAGTGCATTAGCTGAGGTCATTACAATACTGGTATCAGATAATTTCAGTGCTTACACAAATTAAAATTATGGCAATATAAAAGAAGAAACCCATCTTGTGAGGCTCAAAGGCTCAGATCCAAACTGGGCATTCTAGGTTGCTCGTGGAAAGCTTTTGGGATGAATTACACTCCCCTTGCTGCACGCTCCCTGTCAGCTCCCTGAACAGGGCTGCCCTTGCTGCCGCGCTGGCAGCATAAGCCTGGTGGCAGAGGTGCTCCCCTTCACCCAGAGACTCATCTAGGTGCAAGTATTTGCATATTTGTAGGAGCTGGTGTTCCAGGAAATACAGAAATATGGGCAAGTAAACATTTGGTTACTTTTTCAGGGGAAGGACAGTCTTTTGAAAAGCTTCCTTTCTGCCATCTCGGCCTTGGTAGTCACTGGTAAAACCCTGTAGACCACTTCAAAACCACTGACTTTTCAGTGACCAATTTGGACCTTCAATACTTACTTCAAACACTTCTAGTGTGACTTGATTTACCCCCCAGAAACAGAGATTTCTCTTTTTGTCCTAATGTGTTTTTTCACTAGCATTGGGGTAAAATGGGGAAAAAATGCTAACACATGTTAAAAGCCATTATAAGCAGTCACTGACTGCCTTTTCTACCACAAGGAAATAAAGCAGTTCACACTAAACCCAGTGCTGTTCCTTTTTTAGAATGCAAAATTACTTTTGCTCCTTGCAGCACAGTTTATAATAAAAAAACCGCAACTCTGATATAGCTTTTACATTTGTAAAAACAGCTATTTTCCAAATTCTTTGACTAGAGGTTATCCTGAATTAAGACTTATATACTAAATCTGATTGGCCATAATAGACAGATATTTATGATGAAATAATCATGTAAGTAAGATAAAATTCCTTCAAATTCTTAGCTTTACAGAGAAAATAATTTCATTATGGAATTCATTTTTTAAAGCTTCACAGACAGAAAAAAAATATGAAAATGAAAAAGACTCATCAGTTTTTAAATGTATTTTCTTCATAAGAAGTTACTGGAGCAGAACATGAACCAGCCTGTTGGTAGATTCATGAAAAAAATAATGAAAATATAGTTCAGACCTTCCTTTTCAAAGAGATCATGTTCTATCTTCTGCTTTGATATATTGTATCCAGAACATAAAAGCTGTGTTGGTCATGATTATAAGAGATTGTATTTTTTATAGCTTCATACACAGAAAAGTGTTATGGTGTTTCCAAGCAGATTAGAGAGTACACACAGAAATGATACCATTTCAAAAAATTAAGAGTAGAATTGATTTTCATTGAGTTGAATAGAATTTTAATGGCTGAGTTTATAAGTGGAATTCAACATGTATCAGAATTTCATGATTTGGAAGTAAAGCCACACCTTCCTTAGGGACAGGTCTAGATGAGTTTCTGATAACTGCTTAAGTAAACTTGAATTAGGCAGGAATCAGATTTAGTTGAATTAAAAGAGAACCACATATCCTAACATGATGTTTAACTCTAGTGCCACTGCATATTAAGCTGAAGCAGAGTGTGCAAATTTTTTTCAGGGTGGCTTGATTTGCTTTTCATTTCCAGCAACACATCTAATCTGATATAAATATTGCTGTGGATGCCTTAGAGCTCATATACATGGAAACATTTTCCCACCAGCTACAAAGAGAAGTCTGTTTATTCCCTTAAACCTGCGACAGCATGATTCCTCCAGATGGACTCCAGCATGTAACAAGAAGTGGGTCTGAAGCAATGACTTTGATTAAAAAACTCTGTTTCATAACCAACTCTTTAATCACCCACACTCCAGAATTAGATATTTGTATTACAGAAGATGTTAGCAGCCATAGGTCAGAGAAAAAGATGGGATCCAAAAAGAATCATGAGTCAATTAGACATGAAGATGCTGTTGCAGATGGTGGACTCGCCTAAGTCTTCTGTTCAATAACAGATATCATGGAAAAGCTGAAGAAAGTGCCACTGGGGTGGAAAAGGTTATAGAATGCAGGAAAGACTAGCAAAAGAGGGAAATATAATTTAAGACTAAAATTAGTGAGCTGTTATTTTGATAGGTAGAAGAGAATAAGTCAAGATCAGTGATGTGCCCATTAACACGAGAACGTTGTGGCACCAAAGTGAAGTTTCAGTCCTTCAGCTGTGGGAGGGACGAAGGGCAAGGGCTCCATGAAAGCAGAGTGTCAGAGCATACCACTTGTATAATTTTCTTGTGGTTGGATTTTGGGATACCTCTAGGCTCTCAGGGCACAAAAGCTCTGAATTCCTGGCTTGGGGACACACCTCGACTGTGTCTGGACTCTGCACTCAATCAAGACACAAGTCCGACTGTCCTTCCATTACAGTAAGGTTGCAAAGCCATTGAAAGGGTACCTTTACTTACACACCCCAAAACTAGCCTCAGGGCATCTCATTGGGCAACTTATTTTGAACAAGGTGGTGATGAGTACCCTGTACTCCTTGCCAGCCACTGTGTGTGTTTCTAGCAAAAGACAGTAGGAAGTTAAAAAAGAAACTGAGATAGCAGCACAACTTCTGATATTTAGTTTACCTTGGCTTTCATCCAAGACTCTCAAAGGAAAAATGAAATCTTCAAACTTTAATTCAAAGGTTGTATAGTATTCTCAAATGCATTCAGTAAAGGGGATAATGTCAATACCAACAACATTTAGAAACACTCTGAGTAGAAATTTGTATGTATTTCTGAAATAAGTGCATTATCTCAAAAGAAGTGTTTCTCTTGCTGATTTCTAACTGAAACATGCCCTAAGAGTGTGAATTTTAGACCCTTCTGAAATGGGGTGACATTTCTGTACACGTGTGCGTAAAGTCATATCATTCCATTTATGGAAATGACAGCAGAGTCTGCTTTGTTTGTTTGCAAACTCTCTTTGGTATTATCTGCCCAACCTCAATTAAACATACTTTCGTATCATATAGAAAGTATGCACAAGCACCAACTAAGCAGAAGACTTAATTAACTGAAACATGCCAGCTCCATACCAAGGGATCTACGAATATTCACTGGCTCAGTTACAAAACAGGTAATCAACTATTCCCTTTATGAATTATGTCAATAGTGCCATCAGTTGCTGTGTATTTTCTCAGGAAGTAATTTTTAAAGAACATTCCAAGTGCATAGTTCAGGCCTTTTGAGAAGTACCCCCCCCACACACACATATATATGTGTGTTTATATACAAATATATATTGATATTATTTATATAAATATATTTATAATTATATTTTTAGATATATATATGTATTTAGAAGTATAAATATACATATCCAAAATTATTCTGGGGCTTCTGAGGACCATTACACATTTAAAAATGTGAGAGTACATGTGCTACTAGAGCCATCACTATCACACTGTACATGGGGTTACGTGCCTAGGAGTTTGACTTGGCAGATCACACTGAGCCTTGTTCATACACTCAGGAGTCAAAGCCATGAGTACACAGCACCACATTTTTTTCAAGCCCATGGGACACTTATGCAACCAGACTCAAGGAATGCAGACTCAGTGTTTCCGAGAAAAGATTCTCCTTCAGGCTTAAAAGGGAATATGGAAGTAGAGCACGGCAGAGGAAAATCCAGTTCTAATGCAAAAGTGAAGAACTATCCAAAGTTAAAAACAATCTCAAATTTTGCTTTGCTTGTGCTCAGTCTGTATGGATAGAAGTCATGCCTTTTTTCACCTTTCATTTCATGGAGTTAAAATCCACAAACAGCTGTTTTACCCTATAGCTCTGCTGAAACTTGCCATCATTTACTCCTGTATACCACTACTTAAGGCTGCTGTGCTGTGCGTGAAAATCACCACAAAAGATGACAGAGAATGAGTCCCTACATCTCCCTAGAACTAATCCATATTTCTTTGGCATTTTCCCATGATAACATTTAACTTCTTCCTACTCAAAGCCCTAGTGATTAAGAATTAAATTGCTTGTAAGGAGATGCCTTGCCTAACTGAACTGTTCTTATAGACAATTACTGAAAGGCCTCTGAAAATTCCCAGTGGTTGCCAGTGGGCATTTGTGAAACAGCTTCAAGACTGTGAGAAAAGAGAACATAGAAGAAAGCAGAAACTGTGCCAAAACCAGAGGAAGTTACACCCAAAAGGCTGGTGGCTCGTAGGCAAAAACAAGCAGGCAAAACCAAACCCATGTCTATATGTCAATACAACTCTTATTGCATTGTTAGCCCTCACATAGATACATAAATATTTCTTGTTCTTCTACAGATTAAAGTTACTTGTCCCCATAATTTCTCAACAGGTACATGATCAAATTGTGAACGTTCATTTTCATAATCACCATGCAGTGTTATTAGCATCTGGTTTATACGGTCTTCATTGCAGACAGTAGAGAAATGTTAGTGGGTCTTCCTAAACTGCAAAAATAACAGTTCTCAGAAAGGATGTTAGGTCAGGGTAACTATATGCTCCTAAGAAAATGATATAAATATTGTATGATTTTTGGGATTCTTTCCAAGTTTGTTTGAAGATTAGTGAAACTCAAAGTTTTCCTAGTATTTCCTTTATTGGCAGGAATTATTGTGTTTACAAATCCTTTTCTTGCATTGTGGCAATCAGGCTTTGTTAAATCAGTTATGATTTCCCAAGTCTTAAGGAGCAGTAAACAAATAGCATACAATTTTGCAACTGAAAACATTATAGCATCATCAGTTTGGAAAAGACCTTAAATTCATTCCAACCATTAACCTACGTGAGTGGAAATAATGTCCCAGAAGAAATTTTTAATTCTGACACCTGTTTAATATTGAGAAACTGCTATGTATGGGCTGGAGGGAGAAGGGAAAGTGTAAGTGGCATTTCACAGGACTCAGAAAGACCTAGCCATTCCCCTGGATCTGCTCCTCTTTCACACTGCCTGACACTGGGCTGTGAGTTCACAAGGTCACAGGCAGATTGAGGTTGGAAAAGACCTCTGGAGGTCATCTGGTCCAACCCTTCTGCTGAAGCAGAGTCACCTACAGATAGCTGCCAAGGACCACATCCAGGCAGCCTTTGAATATTTCTAAGGATAGAAACTTGCCACATGAGTGCTTCCCATTGGGCTAATGCCACAAATGACAACTCCGTAATACAGTTGTAATCTTATATGTGGATCAACACTGTTAGGAAATGTGAACCATATATATTTCATGATAGCAAATGAATGCAGAAAAACGGGATTTGGTTCTATTGCTGCTGCTCAGTAACAGGGGAGTCTAGTAAGAACAAGTACTTTCGCTTATTTTCCCAGACTTTGATCTGTCTCCCTTAGGTTTATATAATTTATCCCTTGAAAATCTATGATCTGTACCCAGCCTTTCACAGTCCCTCAGGTTCTTGTATCCACTTTCTTTTTCTCATCTTCTTCATTTTCTCATGTTCTCTTTCCGTTTGCTGCTTCCTTGCTCTTATTATACTCTGACGTACCTTATGGCCAAACACAAATCAGTCACGTTGACATTGCCATGCCCACTTACTTTCTTTGGCTTTTGGCTTTCTTTTTGCTTAGTTGTCCATCTCCTTTTCTTTTTGTGTTCTATTTCATCTTTCTGTTCTCCCAGTCCCTGCATGTTCTTAATACCCTGTATGATTTCTGTTCATCTTCTCATATCTGTATTCTCTTGTGCGTTTTCCCCATTCAGCTAATTCATGTCTTGATCAAATTTTGTGTGTCCTACAAAAACACCTGTCTCAGTCTATCGTAGTTTCTCTTCCTACCTCCTTTTCCTTGAATCCAATAGCTGATTCCTTTTTTCTACCATCTTTTGTGTTAATTTGTTCCTAAAAAGATCTCCACTCTGAAGTTAGAACAGATTTTCTGATATGCAAGCTTTCAAAAGCTTATAACCTTGGCAGCTTGTTCTGTACCATAGTTCTCCACACCCTAAGTTGTACTGACACAATTCTTCATTAAGCTACATGTTAAACCACATCACTGAAGACTCTGAAACAGAACTGTTTGTCTGATTGGGTGCTTTCTCCAAGATATTCAAAGAGAAATCAAACCAACATAGAAAATGTCAATCTCCATATTGAACAAATTAAAGCTTAAGAGCACTGAGAATGTTATCCTCATATAGTAGTACACGATGTTGGATAGCCTTAAATAAAAATCCCCACATGGTACTTAGTGAGACAAGGCACAATTTTCTTTTCTGTTCATTCAACAGCCTTGTCTTTGCTGTAAAGCAAATCCGTAGTTTAGTGGTACAACCCGTAATGTTAGTAATCTCCTGAAATAACTGAGATTATTGAACCAAGGAATATCGTCAGAGTGCATGGTCTGCTGCTACTCAAGGAGTAGCATGAGACCTGTTCCCTTTACAAATATGTAATTTTTGGAGTACATGCTTGATCTCAAATGATGAGGAAGAGATCAAATGCATTTTCTGCCTTCCTGTTTGCACTGAGGAAAATATCTTCGAAGTAGAACACAAGCTCTAAGAATTTGTGCGGGGAGGTATTTTGTTTGCCTACCTAAATGAAATGAATTGTGCACAATAATCCCAATGGGGTTTGGCCTAGACAAAAGCTCTTAATATTAAGAGAGAATATAGAGAAATAAAAAGGAATTCCAATAGAGGAATATGTCACTGCTGTTTCATCTTACCGAACAGACCATGAAAGCAATGATTAAAATACAATTTTTCCAAAAAAAAAGATCCAACAATAACTGGGTCATTTAGGGTTTTTGTTGTTGTTGGTTTGGTTTTGGTTTTGTTTTTGCCAAGTCAGAAAAAGCCCTTAAAGACCTGAGACAGTCCACTGAAATGGTGAGAATGGAAATAATTTTTTTTTTCTTACTAGCATCTGTAGATCATGGCAGATGAAAAGACTAACCTTTCTATACATACACCTGTTCTCAAATGCATAGGAATGGTCAATTTATTTTCAGTTTCAGAAGATCTAAAAACTCAGCAAAACTGATCACTGCAAAGATGTTCTTGTGATGTTTGTGTTTTTATCAAAACTTCTCAAAAATTTTCAAAAGGTAAGCACAACCGAAGGAGGAGAGCACACTGCTAATTTAATAGAAGGAGATACTGACCAACTAAGGAATATAAAGAAATAGGAATTATCTAATATTAATTTATATAGGACAGATAAATCATAGTGCAAAATTTTTAAGCATAAAAAACCCAAACATAAGAAAATGCACCCACCAAAAAATCGGTAATTAATTAACTCCCTTCCCTTCCACCTCCAAATTCCCACACACATGCTGGTATTTTCCAATTCATTGTAAACAGGTGTTATAATTTAAACAGGAACAGTAAATTTCACATATTAATTCTGTACTTTAAAAACTTGTTTAACACTGTATGTACATTTGCAATGAACATCCTACTCATCTTCTGTGTAAGTTATGGAACAGAAGAAGAACTCTACCACATCCACTGTGTGGTCGAATCTTGTTTTCTAAGCTTTGTCCCAGTTTCTCTGTAAACTAGCATGGTACTTCATACTGCATTTAAATAAAAGATGGATTATGATGAAATTTGATACACAGTAGTGCAGATACTTTGCATACTTCCTCTTTCATGTAGGTTCTGTCATTGGCTCTCCATAATCATGTACATATTCAGCCTGGTTCACTTGTTGCTCCTCAATTCTCTTTTATCAAGCCTTCTTCCACACCTATTCGTCTTGATCTCCCACTCAGCTCTCATCTCCTTATTCAAATTAATGTCCATTATTTACCCCTCTAGTTGAAATTTATGTATCCTCCACATTACAGAAAAGCATTTCTTTTAGCTTGGGCTTGGGTGTGTGCAGTGGGTGTGTGGTGGTGTATGTATGGCATATGTATGTATGCTTGTCTGACTCACTCAGCCTTTTTAGAAATATATACAGGATTTTGAGAAAAGGTTAGGGACATACAACAAAAGCATTTTCTTTAAAATATTTCGATCTGCTGTCAGTGTTACCCAGACGATCTTGCTTTGTCTAACAGCATATAGATAGCCCTGTGCTGAAAATATGTGCACATAGAAAGAGATGCTATAATATGAAAGTCAGTTGTAAGGAAGACAACTGGATCAAAGCAGGATTAAAATTTCTGACAGATAAGGCTAGCATAATAAGATCACCAAATAGTTTCCCACCTTTTTTCCTGCAGTGTAGTATGTTATTATTTTCTTTTCTTTTTTTTTCCCTTGCAGCAATCTTTTTGCTATTATGCAGTATTTAACAAATAGTTCTTTACTGCCTTCTTAGAATTCAGTGGAAAAGGAGATAAATAGATAAAGGTCTGAGAATAGACATAAACAATCTCTTCTGACACTTTGGGAACTGCACTTCAATGGATGTATTTTTATAATAAAAGTATTTTTATAATGAAAAGACATCGTACTGGCATCACTGCATGAGTGTAAAGCAAAAGAATTTAGAGTCAAGAGAAAATATTGTTAATGAGGAAGAACATGTTTTCTTGCTGAGTTGAAAGTTGACTTTCCCATTAAAGTATCAAAAATGTGCTGAAATGAATCCAAATTAATGCACCTCTGTGATTATTACAGCCTTTTAATTCACCCTTTCTGTCAGGTCTTTTCCTCCTATTAGGAATTATTAATAACTCATATAATAATTTCACACAGCTTACCTCTTCTACAAGGTTGGTTGATCTGCATATCAGCTAAAATCTTTACTCTGTTGAATGGAAAAATAAATTTCCTTCAAATGTACAGCAACTTGTTTACAGAATGAATATATTCTAATTAGACACCTATGCTGAAAAATATACTTTAATATCAAAAGGTATAAAGTAAGTTTAAATTGAACCACGGAGGTACATCTAGAATATAATGTAGGGTCTGGAGGTGACTGTATGAAAGATAATGTAGTCCTATAGTGGGCTGCACTAAAAAAGAGCCTCAGGCATCTGTGCACTTAGAGCTAAATCCAGGGATATGGTTAAAGAGGAATGAAGTTGTATAATAGTCCAATTTTGGTTTATTTTTATTTTAATACACTTCCTAGTTATAGGCTCTAAGGATTGCTTTGGAAAGCCATGCCTCTAAGTTTTACTACTTCCAAATTATAAATGGCATGAACGGAGCAGCTGGACAGTAGCTGAATGTTAAATTTTTGTTCCCGGTCAGAATTGGCAATAAAGTACACTCAGTTTTGGAATATACCTTATATGGCATTCAGAAATAACCAGTAGCAAACAGGTTTTCAGAATATCTTTCCTGCCTAAAACCTGTTTCATATTGTACCAATTCCACCAAATGCTTGACTCAGAATGGCAGCTTTGCTTTTTTTTTTCTCTAGCAGGGAGACACAAAGCTGAGATGTATGGCTAAGGGGCTGGCACTGCTGGGCAACAGTTTGTCAGTTGTGTAGCTTTTCCTTGCCTTGGGACAGGAGTACTGAGATTCTGACCTCTTGGATGGCACTGACTGCACATTACTGTTCCAATGCAAAGAAGATGGACACAAAGATACAGGAAAGGACAGTAGGTAACATTTAAACTAGTCAGTGCATATCTATACTGGGCCTGAAATGTGGATGAGCTCTAACAGAAACAGTTGGCCCAGCAGGTATTTTGCCATGTTGTTACTGGCAATACTCACAGGAAATTATTATCTAAGGTTTGTGGTGATAAAGAAGATGAGTTTAATGCATAGAGGAAAATATTCTCAAAACTCACAGAAAATAGAGAATATCTCCTACTTCATAAAATGTAAACAGGAGTTCTATTTCCACTTAGTAGAACACAATTCATATTAATATTCTGGCAAAAATTCAAATTTCCTGGAGAGAACAATGAATACAGACTCTGGATATGGGCAAATGTACTTTCAGTAGCAGTAGCACCTTAATTGATTCTGATACACTTGGAAAATTCATCTTCATATGAAATTATTGTTATTGATTGTGAAAGGCACACCCAAGCTGCCTTTCTGCTCTCATTTATGTCAATGCAATGCCATTCAATTCAGCAGAGTGGAACAGGGAGCAGAATTTGGCCCCCAGTGCCCAATCCAGGAAAATGGGCTTATAACTCATCCATCAACATGACATTTCTTATCCTCAGGCATTTGCATATGATTCTGGCTGTAACTTTAAGCAAAAGAGAACTTGAAGAGCATAATTTTAAGTTTACATTTGTCTGATGCCTGAGACAACTTTGCAAAAAATTGATTTATTTACACTATAGACATAAATTCAGGCTGAATCATTAATCAGTTTTACCAGAGTCTAGATACAGGATTTTGATACACCATTTTCGTGCACTTTTCATCTGCGAAGTTCATTGGAAAACAAAAGTAATTCTGGATTATTTTGTTAGCCTGAGATGAAACCCCTGCTTCAGGGTTTCTTTTCAAAAAGCAAACATTATCCCAGATAAGTGAGTAGGTGCAATGCAGTAATATTTTTTAATCTAGATATTAAGAACACCATACCATGGTATCTGTCAATCAATCCTCATGTGACTAGCAGAAAACTGCAATTTTTAGCATTTTGTTTTCATAGCGGTGATATTAGGGATGTAGCTGGCTTCAGGCACACATATAGGCTGTTTGGCATTAGCATGCTAAGGCAGCACAAGCTGGCATTGATGCTGAAAGGCAGCATCCTGCTTTCACCTCTCCTGGGCCAATTACTCCTCTGCCTCCACCTCCCTGTTTCTCGTGCCATGCAGAGAAGTGAAGTGAGCAACAGGCTTGGGCTAAAACTACCTCAGAAAACAACAAAAATAGTCTGAATCCAGAGCAGCTTTTCAGCTTGACTCGCAACAAAGGCTCAGGAGTTTCTGTGTGATGTAGAGGAACCGTGGAACAACACCAGCCACAGTTCAGTGATGGTGCTGGTGTCTGGTGACTCAAAGTGCACGTGCATCACTCGTCCCCCTATCAGCGGAAGACATTTCCACTTTCTATTTCCATCCCTTGTGACTGCATCAAAAACTTGCAAAGGGGAACTGAGTAATTCAAAGGATGTAATGATCTTTTTGAGTCTCTGAAAAGCAGAAAACAAGGATGAAATACGAACTGTTCCTAGTCACCATAGTGATGTACTGCTTGAAACCCAACAAGAAAATAATAATAATAATAATAGCTTATAAGACCTGTTTCAGAAGTAACTTGCACATTTATCTCAATTCTGTGTGTCAATTGGGTAGCTGAACACACATATAGACAATCCAAGCAATATAATCACAGTCTTGATTTTTCTGCTAATTTACAACACAGCAATAGCATCATTAATGCAAATTATAAGAAACAAGGAAAGTTAGACAATTCTGCCAGCAAATTTTGGGGCACAAATAAGGTGGAGGTAAGGTATAGATGTCCATTGTTCTGTAAATGTCTCCGTAGTAAAAGCCTCTATGATTTTTCTTGATAAATATGATTCCTCTCCTTTCAAATTCTCTCTTTCACCCTCTAAACATTTCTTATTATACTTGTTCTATGCCGATTCTTCTACAAAGCTAGCCTCCGCCTCCTCCTCCTGTTCTCCAGACACCTCCATGCCTCCTGCAGCTTTTAAACCACACAGGGATTTACTTTCCTCCAAGGGTCCCTGTAGGCCTTCTGAGAGCTCCCATCCCCAGAATGTGCCACTTAACTTTAGTTTGTCTTTTTTTTTTTTTCTTAGCAATTAAAGTTAATCAGTGTTCCCCCCTACAATTTCTCAAATCCTTGTGTCTCTCAATCTCCTAAACTCCTCTCCCACTGCATCCCAATGCACCACTCAGCCACTCCAAGGTGGTGATGGAAAATGCCCAAGGCTGCCTGGGTGATCTCACAGGTTCCCTTTCTGCTCACTTAGTTATCTTTGCCTCTTCCACGGGTAAGACTTCAAGGTGCAAAAGTGCAGAGAGAAGGTGGGAGGAGGATATAAGCACCTGACAGAGCTCAGCATGGGACATGTACTCACAATCCTGTCATATAATCACTCCAGCCAAGAATACCTACACTCTACACAAAATATTTCAAATCTCCTATTTCTTGTCAGTGTAGGAGTGGCAAGAAAGATCAAAAAGAGACAAAACACTAACTCTTTTGGGAAAACTCAGCACACAGACCACAAGAAAAAATGTCCTGCAGTTTGTCTCTGCAGAATGCTTTGACAAATGCTGCTTTTTATAAACCTTGTCTAACACGTATTTCCTATAATTCTTTTGAAAATTACTCATTTTGCCCTAGCATTCAAAAAAATCAGACCAAAACCAACTGCAGAGACTATATTTTAGCAGTGCCTATTGCAAACTAGATTTTTTTTTGCTGTAGTATAAACTGTAGAGCTAAAGCTGTATGTGTCTCTCAATATCCCAGACAAGCCTTGACATTCTTTTTCTTTCTACTGAAATCATTTTTGCTTCCTGCATTCTTTTTAAAGGTTTTCTTTTTACATGGAAAATGAAATAGTTTCACATTCAGTCACAGAACGGTTTGGATCTCTAGCACGTCATGTAACCCATTTCCCCTACTCTTATAGATAATTAAAATGCACCAGGTAAATACCAATTTAATTATCTATAAGAGTTTCTGATAGCTGGATCTAACTTCCTTGTTTCCATTGAAATAATTTCCCCAAGTCCTGTGATAATTTGCCTCACTCCTCTACTTAGCCGAATTTGTTTTTCTTTTTTTGTTGTTGTTATTTTGGGTTTTTTACTTCAAAGGTTAAGAAGACAACTTTTTTCCTTTCTTTATTGTCTTTTACTTAACTATAGGGTTTTTTTGAATTCCACAGTATTTCACTGTTCTCCTTTTTTTTTAATCATATATTATTTTTCCCTCAACTGTATCTCACAAAAAGAGATGCTGAAAGAAAGGGAGTATGGATACTGAATAAATAACAAAACAATAATTGAAACTAATTACTGTTATCAATGCTTTGCATTAGTCATGAATGTAGGAAAGAAAGTATATTTTCATCTGATTCGTTTCTCTCAGCCAGATTCTGTTATGCTTATTTTGGTGGACTATTACTTTCCTCTTCTCACAATGTTATTGAAATTAGCAGGATTATCACTGAAGCAAACATTCCGATACTGAGAAAGGTGGCAGAATCTAATCTTGAATGATTTTCATATATCATAACCCACAGTGGTTCAGTGGATTATTTACTCCTAAACTGAAATACTTGTATTAAATAGCTATTTGCTTCTCAAATTTTGGATTGCCTTCAAACAACTGCCTACCTTTTAATAGCACTCTACACCAAAAAACCACATTTTTGCTCTCTATCCTATGACTCTGATATGCAGAGACACTTTAATTGCTCTGCATTCCTGAGTAATCATTTTATGATGGGTTTATTGCCACCTCTCCCTTATCAGGGCATGGCACTGTTACAGACCCTAGTGATAAATTATCCTTCAGAGAGGGAGAAGACTGTGCCACTTTAACAAGTGCAATAAAGCACTTTTTATACCGTGAGAGTTCAGTGCATTTCCCATTCATCATACACCCTCAGTGATTTTACACAGATTTTACACTGTTGATTAGCTCATTAGTGGGGTTAATTGGATACATTAACTGGCAGAATTACAGCTTGACTATGAACCAGAGGCTGCAGCATTATAAATGACAGACAAACTACAGACACGCATGGCCAGTCTGAAGGAAGTTCTTCTCTTTGATTAACTTTCATTAGGTTTTAATTCTTCCCCTTCTACTTCTGTAATTGACTCTGCCTGAATATTTGCTATAGCAAAAAATGAATAAGGGGGTAGATTACATGAAGCTACATTTTCTATGGCCATCTGTCCTGATGTTGCAAATATTCAGAAGACAACAACTGAAAAATGAGCAATAAGAAGGTTGTCATTAGTTAGACCTTACAATTAAAGTGTACAAGCATTCAAATCCTAGCTGCCTTCACATATCCTGCTAGAAAATAGTGCCCACAGCTGCACATTTGGGGCCCAGCCCTGTTCCTTGCACACCACCAGAATTTTACAGATAGATTAGTGTGATATCACAAGATAGGAAACGTTTGTTGTCTTTGGGAAACAGAATGAAGTCACTGAGCAGCTATCTGCTAAATTCTGCAGTGCTTCTGCAGCTGCTAGAATGATGTTATTGAAGGAATCTGAGTTGTTATATCTCATAGATGCCCAAGGGATTCCCCAATATTTTTGCATATAGATTACTTTTCTATCAAGGTAATACAGCTTCGAACGATGTTGGCTAATAATTACAGAAATTTAAAATTTAGTCACTTATTGTAAGCAAATTATTTGGTAGCTATACTGATGCTTTTATGTTGTTTGTCTCATAGTTAGCTCTGGCCATGTGAACCAACATTTTTCCACTTCAGGTTTTTTGTCTGTTAAGAACCCAAACTTCTTTCAGTTTGAACTGAAGGCCTAAATAGAAGAAACTCTGTCTGTTTGATCCCCCATACCTCTTCCATCCCAAACAAAACCCACTGCTTTTTCCTCCTAACAACACTGTATGAGAGCAGGTAGTGACTTGGGACAGATGCAGCATAAAGAGCTGCTCTGACCACCCTGTTTTTCTCTCACAAAAAGCTCTCCCTGAGTTGGCAGGCTACTCCCTGGTTTATAGGTAATGCCTCAAAATGCTGTTGATTATCAAAACAAGTCCTGGACACCTACTTGAGCATTTGTTTCATACACCTTATTTCTTAGAGGTAGCAGATATAATGTTTACAATGTGTACATATGAACAAGTGTTCCTATGCCCAAGAGAGTATTTCCTCATGCAAATATAAGAGAAAGTAATTCCTGAATCTGTTGAGCACACAGATGAGAATGTGGAGCGGGACCTTAGGCAAACTCATTTGACTACACAAGCAGGGATTACTTTTAATACCTCTCTATGCCTTTTTAGGCCAAAGCTCTTAATGGGATTTTGTTGCAGGGTTTTTGGTTTTTTTTTCATGTATGCCTGCAATTGTCAGCCTAAGATTATTGGTTGTTCTACTAGGATGGGTGAAAGAATATTGTAGTGAGTGAGTTTGACCTAATTAGTATGCACAGGTGAGTTTGTGACCTTCATTTTCACTTTGGCTTGCCCATCTGGAAGGGAATATGTTCCTTGGACTTTTTTATTGAATGGGTCTGATTTCCATCACTGTACATTATCTTAAGTTCTCTCATTCCAGCAAGATAGGCTTTGGGAAGATAGCCATTTATTTTTTGCTTAGCCTCTGCTCAGGGCCTCTTTCATTTGCCTTTTAATATCTGTGTTAAACAATGCTCCAAGTTTCAGATTGCTACCAGTTTCAGGATTTTTTTGTGTATCTTCTGGATAGACAGCACTTAGTTGTGAGTAGTAACAACATCAAAGCACTTTGGTTTATTCACTCTTAACTACCTGGAAGCCATTACTTTCCACATTATGTTATTATCTACAACAAAGTCACTACAAGCAATTTGAAAACTGAGGATGAAGTCTGTGGGTTGTAAAAACCATGCCTACATCAGCATGAAGAAAAGTAGTTTTGTTGTTGATTTTGTTCCAGTAGCTCCAGTTTCTGAAGCCAAAACACCATCTTATACTCAGAGACAACTACAATTTTTTATAAAATAAAGTCCTTAATAAAGAGGATTCTCGGCTTCAGGAGTAAACAGTTTATTAATTCAACCCTGAAAGCACAGCAGGATAAACACAAATCAACAGAAAGGTGGACATTTTTCTTCCTAGTAGGTGGTTTGTTATCTTAAAACCTACAGAGCAGCTCTCAGAAACACCTGGGATGGATATTTCTTCATATAGCTCTAAGAACAATGCCATCCCTGTTTTTTTCTGTCAAGAATATGGCTCCTTTTGGTTCTCTGGCTTGTCCCTTTGGGAACAAGATTATTGTCCCATAAACCAGCAAGTGGTCACTATTATCCCTTAATTACTTGTAACAGCGTGAAGCTGAAAAGTAATATTGCGTGGCTTGTAATATGAATGTTATCAGGCGCTGCACTTACTGACAGGGAGATTGATTCTAGGTCTGTTTTAGCACCACCAGAATGGAATGACTCGGTCTGAGGTTTGTGCCATCACACAGACATCACTACCCAGACTGATGTTTTTACTGGTCAAGTAGCACAGCTTTGCAAATGGCCCCACTGGAAGTGAAAGGAAATGCCAACAGAGTGAGTTAATAATACTCAGCATAAGTAAACATATTTGGTCTTGGCTCAGTGTTTGCAAACTCTTCCTCTGGAAATCACGGTAGGCATCAAAGACAGAAATAACATGGTATGCCTGCAGAACTAGGCTTCTGGCTCCCTACACCCACAGGCACGAAAATGTGGCTTATTGTCAATGCATGAGAAGCGCCCTTCAAGTCAACAAGATTGTTCATGCATCTAACTCTAGACACTTGTGCAAGCGCCTGGATTGTTTGCACAGGCATTATGCACACTGCTGTAGTTTCAGAGCATTCCAAGGTACTTTTAACACAAAAAATTCATCCCACTGTTGATCGTCCCACAAGTGCTCCCAGTCAACCTCCAAACTCAGGGTGCAAGCAGGGCACAGCAGTTCTGCCCTCCTCCTACAGCTTTTTCACAGTCACAGCTGCTCCATTTACTTAAAAATTTGGAACTTCCTAAACAAATCAAAGGGAAAGTACTAACAGACGAACTGTTTGCCCTGGTTTCTGGTCAATTAAATGCTCCTTTTACTAAGACAGGTTTCCCTCCCTGTTAATTAAGGTTCTTATGCTAGCAAAGTTCAGCATCACCATGTGGGCAAGAGGATGGACACCAGGCCTGAAAGGTGTCTGTCTACAGCTGCTTGGACAGGTAATTTAGTTCCCCAGTTTGCTCCTCAGTCCCAGCTCTCTTTTGAAATGAGCCAACTAGCTAGTTATCTTTCAGGCAAATGTAGGTGCAATTCTGCATAACAGAAAGGCATCACTCTGGTGTAATACAACACAATATTTTCATCATTTTAGATACTGTGAATTTAAAAACTGTTTGACAAAATTCTTAAGGTTCTAAGGGCACTGGGGGAGACCTGAGGAAGATGATCAGTGTCGACAGCAATTACTAACATTATTATTGCTGTTGTTGACATCATTATAATAATTATTATATTTCTTATTACATTATGGTTATAGTACATCATTATTTTATTACTAACATTACAGTGTGGCTTCATGCCAACTGCCTACTGAGTGTAGTCCAAACTCATGCTGAAGATGGCTCTAAAAACACAATAGTCCAGAAAATTCAGGTCCAGCACTCGAGAACATTACCTGGCCCTGCTTAATTCACTCCTATGGATAGGCAGCATTAGGTGGATAGCTCTGAACCCCTGCCCTGTGTGCAGGGACATTCAACAGGAGAGATGCCTTCAGCAACCACCTGGCTTAACGTGACTCTTTTCGAAGAAGCTTGCCTGAGTCTCTGGTGTAACCACTGGCAGATGGTCTTTGAGAGCCATTTTTGGGTTTAAAAGTTTATCAGCTAGCTATATGAACAACAATTTGTATTCAGGTTGCTATATGAACAATAATTTGTATTCAGCTTAAGAACCCCATGAATAAAAAGCCTGGAATAAAATGGTAGAGTCCCAGGACTTAAAAAATTAGTAAAAGTCTGTCTTTTCTGACTGCAGTCTGATTTACATTTTGAAAGTTCCAGCAAAACCTTTCAATTCCTTTTGCCAGTGGACTTAGAGTAGGGAAATAATGTGATAATATTAAACCTTAATTCTTCTATGGCTGTTGGTTTGGGAGAACGAATTTATGATTTTACCATGAAAACAAACAGTATGAGAGGTATAAAACTGGCTAGAATCTGTTGCTAAAAGGAAGAAAAGAATTTGCAGCGAAAGGCTTCACACATAACTGGATGAATAATTACATGAAATAAGATACTGTGAGTAAACGGAGTATCTCAAGATGGAAATGGGGAAAAAAAAAGTGATTGGCAAAAAGAAGCTATTTCTTTGCGGACAAAATGCTGAAGAATTTAGTGAGAATTACAAAAATGCAGGCTGAACTAAGGTAATCAAGTAGATTAAAAGTACCCCCAAAATGTCCTTCAAACACATGCTAAAAATTAGGGAAGAAAAGTGGGTTCTTATATAATGAGATATAGGGTAGAAATTAAAGACAGTGCAGCCATGAATGAAAAAACCCCAGACTTAAACATCTCACCTCAGTTTTCTAGAACGACAGTGACACAGTCTACTGGAGCCAATTCAGGATGACTTGGAATTGTGAAGCCCTACCAAAACAAGGATAATTCTACCTTGCTTAGATAACAAAGAAAGAGACATTATTTAAGACAAGAAAGTAAAAAACCAGGTATCTGTTGTCCAGAGTTAGCTTCTCAAAATTTTGTAAAGCTGGAGAACAACTTATAAGGGAAAAAACTGAAAAGGAGATAAATAGAATATGTATTTACTAAGGGTAGTCTCATACTAATCTGACACCTTTTTTGACATGACAGATGATCTACCAGGAAAGGGAAGCACAGTACAAGTTAGCATCAGTGTATGCAGTCAAGGCTAATGACTTTTAAAAATCATTTGGTTCTTGAATATAGTAGTTTCTATATACCTATGTATTCTTTCCTGGAAGATATGAGTTATATTTTGTTGGTAGAAAAAATCTAGGAATAGATAATTTGTTCAACAGCGGAATCCTTGTAAGGTGTTCAGTCTTTTTGTTGTTGCTGCTGCTTCCTTACATATTTTGCTTTCTATGATTCATATTCCATAATACAATTTTGGCCACTTTCTTTCCCTCTGAATTGATGTTTCTTTCCATTGCTGTTAGCTAACATCTTATTCAAATTCAAAACATTATTATATTTCTCCCGCTGTGGCTCGCTCGTTCTTCTTTTAAAGATCAAACCTTATTAACATCCTGGCTCCAGTTTCTCCTATTTTTCACCAAGCATTCAGTATGACTTCAAGTTTTAGAATGGAAAAAAAAAGACTTCCCCACACACACAATTTAATTTATCAGGGAAATTTAGTTTCCAAGCTTTCTGCCTTTCCCTCTTCAGTATCCAAGTTTTTACCCCTCATTAACAATATGCAAACACACACACACATGCAAATACTCTGTTCCTATACCAAGACACAAACATGGGGAGCTACTCTCCTCCACCTCATGATTGCACTCTGTTATTTTAGTACTGTAGAATTCCCTTGATATTTTGGTGTCTTTCAAACTGATCCATTCTGCAACCATTATAAGGTGTATTCAAATTGTTCTATAGCCAGCTTTTAAAAGCTATTTTAATGAACTAATACAGTGTAAGTGGCTGGAAATGGGAGCCGGGATTATAAATCTGTTGACAAAGTAATTTTTTTGTGTCAAAAAGAAAGGCTTTCATAAGTCTTGGTCCTTGCAAAAGTACAGGTTCCACTTTCAGAAAATATCAACAGACTCATTTTAAAATACTGACCTTACTACTAGGGGCAGGTTTTTGTTTGTTGGTTTCTTTAAAAATTGAAGCTGTTGTACTTTATAATAAGGTTAAGAAATTTATAACCCAGCCTCAATTAGCCATCAAAAGGAATTCTTCAGAATGAAGGAGTTACAAGGTATATTCCCCATTAGCTTCACATGTCAAGGTTAAGTAGTTTGGATGGATGGTGAAAAGAATATGCAGAAATTTGTCAACGGCCATGTAGCTATTATTTATGATCTGTGGAAGAGCACTCCCAGCAGCAGCACATATGTGGAGCCAGGCACCACAGGCACAATTGTACAGAGCAGTCCAGTTCCATTTAGCCCAGCTGGGCGACACCACACCACCTCTCAGCTTGCTGCCTTCTCTGAAGTTTGAAGGGATGGACAGTGTGGTACCGCCCAGCAAGTCCTCAGTTTCTTCTCACTGTGCTGGTCTGGAAGCCACTTGTTTTTTCACATAGAGTGTCCTTGGCCATAGATTAGCTTTCATTATTTCTGTTGTGAGATCTGTAATGCCTGTTTTGTTATTTTGACTCATTTGAATTTTCAAAATAAGCCTTCCTTAAGGAACTCAAATAAGCCTTCCTTAAACCACAACTACAGATAATAGAAAAGGCAAGTACAAAGTGAACCAACATGCTTGCAGCAACTAAATGTGAATCTATCTGTGCATGTATTTCTTAAAAATCTTGGCTAACATGGTATCTGTCATGTCTCCTAAGCCAAATCCCAACCCCTTCAAGTCTCAGATGAAAACTGGGGGAATACCTGAATAATGCAGTGACTCCCAAAATCATCAGCTCTGAAACACAGAGCACCTGGGACTGTATCCCAAGGGACAGAGGTGATCTCTCAAATGGACAGAAATGTCACTGACGAAAACATGCCTCCCTGCTTCTGAGACCTTAGCGTGAAAGGGAGGTGCGACCCATCTGGCCTGGTGTGAAAGCCCAGACAGCAGAGAAATGAAAAGTGACTGAAAGAGGGCAGAGTTGTATGGTTGTTTTCCCTGATTACAAGCTGGACCTTGTTTTCCTGGAACATTTCCCTCTTAAGTCTACTCAACAGAGCAGAGTTGGTCAGAGCTGGATGACAAACATTTTAACAGGGATCAGTCTCTTCCAGAGGAGTATAATGTGCAGGGGAAGCCAATGAACAAGACAACCTGTTGTCTCTGCATCATGACTTGCAGGTATGTTTTTCTGCACGTTACCAGAGATACTCTAAGGAAGAACCTCTGCAAGATGTGAATGTCAGTAGTTTTGAATGCCAGGCACTCATATGCTCACTCTAAAGCATGGTCATATCTAAACATTAAGTTTTCCATATCTCTCTCAAGTCACTATCCGATCATATCTGTTTAGCAGGGCTTATGCAAGACCCTGAAGTCCAGACTGTGTGTCCCTAGCACTCACTGTTCCCCCAGCTTTAGAAAATATCCTCTAGGTAGCTTTTACCAGTGATTTCCTCCTGGAGTTGCAAATGGAATGCCATGTTCCCAAACAGACTCCTAGGAGAAGCAACAGCAGTTACTCCATGTACCTCCTCCTTAAAAACTGCTGTTCTCAACAATTCATATTCTCTCAGGTTTAAACAAGTGCACATGCATACAAATATACAAATATAGAGACAGAGGATGCCTGAGCTCATAAATCTGACTCACCACATGTTAATACAGGGAATAACAAGTGCTTTTCCTTCTTAAATGTGTTGTTCAGGAAACAGATTCAAGTTCAGTTTCATTAAAATATCCAATCAGCCATGTTTAAAAATTAAGAATTTTACTGCAGCTAATACTGTTACATTATTGAAACTGAATACTGGCAAAAAACTGCATAACTTCTCCTCCTTCAGAACTCTGCATATGTGAGAGACTGAAATGTTAAGGGTTAATGACTCAAACATTCGGCCATTTGCAAAAGCAGTGGTTGCTTTGCTGACAATGTGAAAGGTAACAGACCAGGTGCAGAGGGGGTGTGCACCCACCACCAGAGGCTACAAACTGGGTTTTGAGCCAGGTATGGGAGAAGGTTGATAAGAAGCAGGCCCTGCAGAGGTGTGATAATGTTTATCATGCCAGTGTCCTTCCTTACACAACTGACTCAGTAGTAAAACATCCTCCTTCTCCCCATGGGAGATATTGGGACATTCACATGTAGTCCTGAAGGTACTCATCCCTTCTGATGGGGAATAACTGCCTCAACTACACTGATGTGAGAGGCAGCTCTCATAAACCATTAAAGACCCCTGAAGTGCCCACAGACTTGTTTCTGGGGCCTTCCACCAGAGGGCTCCACAAGATCCATACTGTTGCAGCAGACAATGTAAAACTGCCCCACTCTTCCAGGGGAGGTACCTGGGTGCTCCCACATAAACCCAAGTGAAAGAAACCCACTGAATTTTGTGTCTCATGGCTTACCCCACCCCTGATGGATCAAGACGGCAACCATCACTTCGAACAACAGACACGGAAATTGCAACAATCAAATCTCATTGCTGGATCCACGTGTGGTGATGTCTTTCTACTCTTACCCTTTTTTTCTCTTTCTTTTCCTTATACATTTTCTTAAGTGTTATTTTTATACTTTTATGTTGCCATATTACTATAGGTATCAAAAGCAGCTACATACCTGCTTTCCATTGCTACCAAATTGTTCTACAATAAACCCTACATATATAAACACCAGCCATTCAGTGTTGTTTCACTCTATTCCACCCCAAGGGATCTATTATTAACAAGAACATCAGTTACCCTTGCCTTCAGGGGCAGGTTGTAACAGCAGAGAACAAGTAAAAAACTGCCCCTCAAGGGAGAAAGATACCAGATAGGGAAAGGGACTTGTCTTCCCTTCTGCTAAGCTGCCATTTAGCACTGAAAACCCTCATTTGCAACTTCACACAAAGTGCTCAGTGATGAGTGCTTGCCCATTGCTGTCCAGATTTTGTCAGACCCTCACTTATGGTGACAATTATCTGGCTCTACCTACTTGCATCACTGATGTCACTGGGACCACTGATGGAAGACCCTGAGTCCGTGCCTTCTGTTATCTGATGGCCCTGTGCCTTCTGTTATCAATACTTACATTATGATTCTTACACTGCTAATAGACAAAGTTATTTCAATTATTTTTGGGCATGCTTTCTCTGCTTTGTATTTTACACACAGGGCTTTGCATTGACAATCTAGGCAAAGTGTGTCTTTTTGTAGTTAAAAGAAAAAGCAATTCCCTTGAAGATCTTATAGTGTTTGCATATGACAGGGGAGATTTACAGACAAATTATATTTTAGTACATTCTCACTAGAACTGTGCTGTTAAGAAATTCAGAAACACTGGGGATATAAATCCAGCAATATTTGGCATGTTGCCAGATTTAGAAACAATCCAATAATGTCATATTTTGGAGGTAAGATAGTTTCAGTCTAGCAGCATCTTAAAGCTCATAGCTCACATTGCTAAGTTCATATTTCATGGAAGTTACACATATATAGATTTCTGTTTTGCTAGAAATCTGACTAATTGCAAAAGAAGATGTCACACCAGACCATAAACACAAACAGAGAAAATACATTGCAGTGTTACTTTTCCTATAGAATTCCAAACATCAGCTGGAATGCAATGCAAAATTACAGTGCAATAGGCACTGTGCTCGATATAGGACACCTGCTTATACTGCTTCAAATGTGAAACTTTGGTTTACTCACTCTTTCAGTAACCTGAACACATTCCACTTGCCTTCTGAAACTATGCATAAGCTTATGATTTAGCTGGTATTCAATACACTTCCACTAAATTAAGTAAAAACTACACAAGAAGCTTCATACAATGGCAACAATGCATTGTTAGACACTCACCAGACCATGATGTGACACAAGGCCATGTAGGTGGACAACCTTAGTAATTACGTTACTCTTCTCTAGCAGTACATATCATCCAGAAAAGTATCTTGATGCAGGATATCCTCTGATGTTGGACAGTTTTATGACATTTTTCCTCTCCCCTCTACAGTCAGCTCTAGATATCTTCTGCAACAAAAATAAATATGAAGGAAAACCAAATTGGATACTGCTCTCTAACTAGAGGACACAGTGACAAAACAGTGCTTTGAATACACAGCTCAATGAAATGGGTGATCCTGGCATTTTGAATTTATTGCTACATGTGTAGATTGACTGGCAGGCAACATAAACGTACATGTAATAACTCCAAGGGCCTGGGGGATGCAAGGTGAGAAAGAAGAGGAAAAATGCAGAAGAATGAGAGGACAAGTACCTAAATTTTAGCAGGCTTTTGACAACTGATAGTAAAAGATCAATTATTAATGGTCTTTGACAAGGGAAAGAGTTCCCTGCTAGAACTTGTATTGAAGTTGTAGGAATATAAATATATATTTAAAGTTAGAGCAAATTGTAGGAGGTACAATACCTTTTTTTTTTTTTACCAAGTACTGTAACTTATTGTAACTCTGGATGTGCTAAGCACTTCATTATCCATGATATTTTTTGCTCAAAAATCAAATGCCGAAATGCAGAACATCATAACTTCTTCACAACAGTTCACATGTGTATAATTCTTCCCTGAAAGACCTGCCTTCTTTCACGAAAGTCTAATGTTAAATGTAAACTGGCACTGCTTTACTGAAAACAGAGTAGTGGTGCTGGTTTACAGCAACTAAGTACAGATATTCAAGTAGAATCAATTAAATGTCACAACTTTTGCAACCAGGAAAAGGAAACATTTCTGCTGAGGAGGTAAGCTCATGCTCTGCCTCAGGCAGAGCAGAAAGGTTCTTGGTTTTGAAAGTCTGAAATATTTAAAAACAAAGCAAACCTCAGCACCACAGATTTTGCTGACAACATTTCTAATAGAGGAACTGAGTTTGTCTGCAAGATTGTTGCAAACACTCAAGAATCTATGCAAAAATATGATTTGCTACTCATTAGTTCAAAGAGGTTTTCTTGCATGGAGTCTGTAAATGTGATATCCCACAACACAATCTCCACAATGACATATTTCTCTGACAAAAAAAGATGAAAAAAAGCACCAGTGTATGAGAAAGAATGGAGGTTTAATATTGTTAGAAAGACTGTCTGAATGAACTTCTTATTAGAGGAAGAGATTGAATCTTTCCATTATAAAAAAGTACAGATTACTACATCTCGATGAGCCTAGTTTATTATGGGATCCTTGCGGAATAAGAGGGAGAAACAGTGTTACCTTCCTTTTTCAGGGTTTTGGTATGGGGAAGAGATAGTTTTTTCAGAGCCTCTCAATCAAAGATGCATGGCAGTGACTTCCCCTGTGGCCCTCATATCCACCACCTACTTTTTTCTGTTCTGCATCCAACATGCAATGTTACAACACAGCTACAAAGGGCACTTCTGCATCATTTCTTTTAATACGTTAAAATTAAGAGGGCTTATGGTTTTAAAACTTATTATCTAAAAATGCCCTTTATTACTCAATAAGCTGTTTGCAATTCAAGTCAATGCCTTCCTGAAGCCATATTCTTAAATTTTAAAAATAAAAAAGCACACTCTGCATTTCATCCTGCTGGCCACACACTTGAAGGTCGGGCTGGATTCTCTTCTACCTTGGACACCAGAAATTAGTTAAGAGAGTCTTAATCGAGTGTCTGGCTGTTGAATTGTTTCAGTGGTGAGGAATCATGTCCAAATAGCTTTCTAAGTAGTTAATGGTAAATTAAAATTCTAAAATTCTAAAATTCAAGCTAGTAAACCCTGCAGCTAGTGATGCTGTTCTTAAATTCTGTCTTTATCAACACTCCTTTTAGATGATTTCTCATATGTTTATGCATTCACAGATACAGTCACACACACGTGCACAAGGAACCACAGCATGTCTGATTACACTCACACATGGCACAGGGGCAGGATTTAAGGCACTGATGCTGAGGGCCCAGCAGCAAGAGTTCTGTCTTGAGAGTGTAGATAGGTGGAAGGGCATGTTTTCTGAATGGCTGCCTATGGCTGTAACAACCCATTCATCTTTCATGAGATTTGGGGTCTCAAGTGCCACAGAACTTATTGTTATCCCACTGCTAAAGTAGCAGTCAGTTCTGACACTGAATCAGAGTCCCTTCAGCAACAGGAGTTATTGCTTCCCCCAGGCTGCAGAGGTCACAGCCCCAACCTGCCACTGTTGTGCTAAGTGTTGGAGAGAAGTCATCTTCCCTTCAGGGCTCAGCATGCCTAGCTGGAGAATGCATGGGGTTGACAACCTGATCTTTTAGGTGAGACTATCGAGTTGATTATTCCTTTATACAGCACATATCACTTTCCCAAATGTCAAACATGGGCCTATGCTGTGGTCACTGCTTAGAAAGACTGGCTACAGGAATAAAATAGAACAGTACTTTTTGTAATCAGGACTCAAGTGAAATCCTAAGGCAAAATTTCCATCACACCTTCAGCTCTCACTGAGTTAAATGGTACTACATTTGATTTACAAATTTTCATTGCTTCTATCATACTCTCAGACTGTTTTAATGGGGCCACAATATTGACAAGGAAAACCACATCTATTCATTTCACCAAATCTACAGGTTCTATTGGACCATCTATCATTTTACTGTGTGATTTTCTTCTGTAAGTGAAATGTCAGCTATCTGCTTTCTACCACTGAAAAATACAAAAAACTAAACTGTCCACCAACTCAACTGCAATTTTTTTCTGAGATGTGAGTAAAGGATCAGACTCATTAGTTGAAAAATTCCAGTTTCAATGATATTTAATCACATACATGTTATGCAACAGGGATGTATCCAGTTTTCAGTTACAGAACCCAAGCCATACAAAATATAGGATGGTTTTCATTTGGAAGTATCAACTGGATATAGATATCTAATTAACTAGATTTCACATTAATTCATTATGATGCCATGTCACTAGACACTATCCTCCCATCTGATTGGAATGGCTATTACCAGTATAACCAGCACATTATTGCTGTAAAACACAGAATTTAGCAGCAGGTTTGACTCTTATGTTCTACCTCTCTTTAAAGATAAGAGATCATAAGATGTACCTGATGATGACTAAAAATGCATGTCAGAATGTTAACATTAACAATATCTTAAAAAATGCGTGCAATAAATTAATTTTAAACTTTCAGGGAGAAAAGCACTTTTTGTGAATTCAGGTGATGATATTGCAGAGTTTTTAACACCTTATACAGAAAAATATAAAACACAGAAAAGCATTAGTGCCATGGAGAATTGCCTTAATTGCTTTGACCCCAAGGGTAAGATGCTAGAGCTATGTATTCAGTACAAACAATGGTGCCCTGAAGCAGAATGCAGCCTTTTCACACTGTTGCTTTGATTTTGACCAATGTCTTCAGTGTAATCAACTATGGCAATGCTTAATCTTGCATTTTTACACCTCGATAAATACAAATCATCTTTGCAAACAAAGGAAGATTTTCAACTACTAACTAATTTCTTGTACCAGACACAGGTAAGAACAATTTTGTACGGCACTCCATAGTTTAAAAAACATACTGTTAGAATGAAATATCTATTTAGATTATAACAAATAAAAACAAATTAATATATGTGCTCAACAAATGTCAAGAGTGGTTCTAATCTTGATTTCAAAAATATTCAACACTTAGCTCTTATTACCTATGGAAGGTGAAAATGTGACAGACATTCATAGTAATGTTAACTTGGTGCACTGGATGCATGCTTGTCCATCACACTGGTTATTTTGTTTTATACTCGTGTACACGAGTCAGAGCATATAAAATGTCTATTTCATTAATTCATTCAATTTCTTCTGCCATATCAACCTGTTCCAACTTTCTCCTTGTACCAAATTTTGTGTCTGTTTTAAAGATGGGCTCATTCCTGGCTCTCAGAGGTCATCTTAAATGCCTCATGTATCTTATTTGGTTTTTCAAATTTGATATGTGCTCTTCTGTCTTATAAAGCTTTTGTTACATGCTGTTTGCCTTTTGCATGTCATTTCAGTCTACACTTACTAAGGAACAGAAGTCTCAGACTGGAGCATTTCTACATGTTTGTAGCTAGACAGCTTCTGATGTTATTTTGTCATAGAAAATAGCAAGCCCTTGAGTATTTTGAGTCACTGGATTCAAACAACACTGTCACAAATCTTCCTAATGTGAACACAGACCTGCAGTCCTGCTCTGCAAATTCCTTAGGCTTTTCATTATCTTATTATAAATGAATAACAAAAACAGTAGTGTGAGCTCACCATAGAAATTACAAGTTTGAAACTCTTTTCATATTTTTGTATAAGCATGGACAAACTGGGCTGTGATGAAATGCTCAGTGCCCCAGGATGAATGAAGGTTTTTTTCTGTGTGGGTGACTGCAGTAAATGCACACGAGACTGCTCTGCATGGGTAGGATATAAATTAATCTTGAACCCACATTTGGCCCTGCTTCTCTTTCATGTCTGTGTAATGGATGAGGAAGAGAGGGAAATAAAATATCATCCTAAATAAAAACTTCTTCATCATCTTTGCAGAAACTAGGATATTCCCCTCCTTCTCCAGAAGGCTTATTCTGGACTGAGGAGTTCCCACTCTCCTTAGGTTGACAGACTGGCTACCTGATATGCATATTATTTAAAGAGAGGACCACCCCCAGTTTTGGCTGTGAGTGTGGATGACTTGACGGTCAACAGTGTCAGTGTATATTCCCTCATGATCATGGAAGCACCAAGCCTGTGGGATCACTCTGCAGTTGGCATAATGTGGATTCACCTTCTGTTTTGTGCATCATATGGACAATTATGGTTAAATAGTATATCTATTTGGCAATTGTTGGCATCTAGGAGCATAGCATCTCTAATTCAGAAATAATTTTGACTTGTATAAAATCAGGCAGGCTGTCACATGCTGTGAAGACAAATAAACAGTTCTGGTGGCATACAAACCCCTTTTGTTCATGTAACTCTGTGGAGAATATGTGGTGCACCAAACAACATCACAGTAGAGTTTTCAGAAAGGCGGTCTCTTTTTTCTGAAGATCTTGATACGCCTTACAGTGGAGGTTGTTCCCATTTACAGATAAGGAAACAGAATCACAGAGAAGTGAATTAACTCTCTGAAGTCACTCATGGTGGACCAAGAGAAGACTTGGAAAAGAAGCTCCTACCTCCTTGACATATTAAGTATTTCCCAATCAAGCAAAATAAAACTGAAATTATTTGGATGAAAGAAATTCCTTGAGGAGGCTGAAGAAGAAAGGCTAATATGAATTAATTAAATGCTCTTCTCCAGTGTTCAATGGCCTGTTCTCCCCTCTGTGGGAAAGGATAGGGCTGTTCTGACCAGCTGAGTTCTTAGCTGCATATATTTGCTTTTTGGCAAGGATCTTCTCTGATGCAGGAAAGCAAACCTCACTACAGCTGGCAAAAGACCAAAGGTAGGACATGCTGTTCAGCCTTCTAGATTAAAAAATGGTATCAAAGTGAAATGAGTCACCAGGATAACACACACTGTACAAATTTAAGTGGCACTCACAGAATGGGAAAGCAATACCCTGAGTATTCATCATAGTTGTGTCAAATCTAATGTACAACAAAATTATGATGAATTCTGGATGACAGATGACAAATCTTTGTGAGCGAATGTTTCCCTGGGGGCAACAAAGAACAGAATGAAAAGGCCACCGAAAAGAAAATACGTAAATGCATGTTCCTGAATGCTAGGGGTTAAAACTGCTGACAGTAAGCCACACACAAATATATCCAGTTGGAGATACCCTTGTGATATGAGTTATGCTGACCTGAACATAAGCAGGCTATTTCTGTCTACACAAGCAGGGAGAGAGGAAACAAAGAAAGCAGGTAGAGGCTTAGCTACCTCTCACTACACAAAAAAATGTCACTAAGGGCTCAGCTGATGCTCACATGAGTAGATACCAAAGTGCCACTTTGACAGAGTGCCACCGGTGTTGCTCTAAGATACTTCACCTGGATTCTGGCTGTCACTTCAGAAGACACAGGTCTCTTGCACACTCTTTTTCTTTATCTCTAAGCTCCAAATGATTGCTACTGATACACTAGGGGAATCTCAAAAATCGTTAGATGCCTTATGTGGAGCAGCCAATTCAGCCCTAAAAATGACAAGTATAGTGTAGGTCAGCAGCAAAGCTACTACCAGAATGAACAGTAAGAAGGGGAGGAATGGCTCTCTGATCCCTAAGTAACGGCTACCACACGAGCTTCACACAGACACAATTCAACACTACCAGCCTTTAAAATCCCAAAGTGCAAGTAGCTACATGAACTTGTGAGAGATGCTAAGTCCATGAATCCATTTAAAAAAAAATTAAAATTACAGTTATATATAGTTATATACATATATATATACACACATATATATATATACAGTTACAGAATATCTTTTATCCTAAATGGAAAGAAGAGCTGAGGTAATCTCATTCCCACTGCGTGATAAACATTAACAACTGCTGACTTTATTTAAAGTGAATACCTGAATACTTCAGGTCTGAGACATAGATGGATGGAGTAGATTTCCTGTATATATTTGAATATATTTGTTCTCACTGAATGAATATACACGTGCTCTTTTTCTCTATGAATATATTTTTAATGTCCTTCTACACATACTACAGTAAATGATATAACATTCAGTTTGACCTTTTACACTAATCTTTACTCTTCAAAAAAAGGATATTTTAGACACAGAAAATATCTAAATCTCAGCTGTCTTTTGGCTTCACTGTAGTGCCCTGGTGCTGTCAAATGTAATTTAGAAAGTCATAACATATCATTTCAAAAGGAAGGCTTCTGTTATCCTGAATGGATACATCCATGGCCAACATTTTCTACTTACGTATTCTAAATCGATAATTGTGTCTCGTAACTGAAATCAGTTTACCCTAAATTTTAGAGAGGAAAAAGTAAAATACTTTTAAAAAAGAAAACTTTCCAAGAGGTTTGCATTACTGAATGTTAGAAGCTTCACATGGTGTTTAAGAAGAGGGAAAGGATGGGTAATACCTATGGGGCTATAAGGTAAAGAACACATTGACCATGTAATCTTGGGGCAGTACAATCCAGACCTCTTCATGCTTCTCTAATTAGGATTTTCTCTCTCAGCACAAGAAGTCACTCCTCCTCTCCTGTATTCCCAATAAACCAGCAGCAGAGAAACCTTGATGGTGGTAATAGAGGTGCAAGCTGGACTCTGCACGCTTTTCTTTCCAGCAGTCAGCCCAGTCCTGTCCTGGACAGGGATGGAGAAAATCCCCATGACTCAGATAGCTCTTCTTCAGGACATACGGGACAATCCACATTCACCATAGCTTTTCCTTCCCTCTCTCTGCAAACTCAGGCAGATTATCTCAGTACTAGCCACAGTTCAGGGCTTTTTATTCCACCCGTGAATATGAAATATTTACTCTCAAAAAAAAAAAAAAAAANNNNAAAAAAAAAAAAAAAAGACACATATTTCATGACCATAGGTGTTGGGATCCTTTGCCAGGACTTCAGTGCCTCTGCTCTAACCTCGCAATGGAAAAATGGGAATTACAAAGGGAACAGCATACTTGGTCCTCTGCTGGGAAGTACCTAAAATCTTCACACACATCTGCAGTGTCCAGGTACACTGAACACTGTGTGGTTTGCAGGATTCAGTCAGTTCTCTGAAATGGGTTGTAGAAAGAACAATAGTGAAATCCTTCACCATTTATTTCTTCAGCTCGTTAGAGCTGAATCCAAAAGTGAGACCATGGATGCAAATGTCCCAATACTACATTTCTCTCCCACCTGCAAGGTTGTAAAAAAAGGATAACTTGCATTTCAAATAACTTTTCTCTGACACTAATGTTTTTGAGTCTGAAGTACAAAAGTTGGGAGATTATTCTAAAGTATTCTCTCTTTCAAAGCATCTATTTCTCGAAAATATGAAATGGAAAAAAGTGTAAAGATGAAGAATTAGGCAGCCTGAATGGCATCTTAGTTTTGTTGTTCATGAGCACCACCAAAAAAAAAAAAAAAAAAAAAAAAAGGTGACCACTTATACCAGATTCTTGTGTTTAATGGCCCCCACCTTGCCTATTCTTCAAAAAATTATTTTTGAGATTTTTAAAATAATTCTCTGAATAATACTTCAAATCAGATTAGCTCATGACCAGTAGCATCAAGAAAATAATTAATTTTTAGGTCTGGTTAGTTTTAGCTACTTGTATCAGGGGATTTAATGGGCAACATCTCTAATAATTAAAACCTCTATTTTGTAAATGCATATGCATGCACATAGTCTTAAGCATGTAAATAATATTGATATTGATAGGACAAGTCACATGTACAAGGTTTATGCATATCTGCACCTACAGGGAGTGAAACTCAAGCTCATCTCCAGCGAAATCTGTTAGGGTCAGGAATCAGTTATTAATATCTAAAATATTATCCTAATGAATAAATGGATGAGTTTTCAGTTCCCTGTAGTATATTTTTAAGTAGCTCGCCCTTTTTTATTGTCATATAGTTCTGAAGCTGTTATTTTGTATCTTTAAGAAAACTGTCACACACTACATTGTTTGTTACATCCATAATCATCCACACAACACATCTGTCAGATGTTTGCAATGGACTTTGAATATCTTTAGTGGCAAAATATTCCCATTGAATGATATATCTTTTCATGTCTTCAAACAATACATCGCCCTCAAAATTAACCAAAGACAACTGGGTAAGTAGTACAGTACCTTTAAAACCTTGAAGGGCTAAGAGTTCATTTTGTAACATAATAGGGAAAAGAGGAATGCCTCACTACTTCTACATTTTTTTTTGTGCTCGTAATTACACAGAAACTGAAGGTTAGGCAGGGTATCCTTCATAAGGTGGAAAACAGTCTTTGTCACCACAGAGTTTTAATAGGCAACTCATGTCTATTAATAAGGGCACATCTGTTCCAAAGGCTTGCATTATGCAGGTGTCTGTTTCTCCTGTGTTTTTTGATTATACAGTAGATAATTAGTTAGACATGATTATTTGCAACCCCCATTTAGACCACTTATCACATTATCAAAGGCTTTAGTTTCTAATTATGAAATATGAAACAAAAACCTTAACTTTGCACGTGTATCACTCAAATATATACCTGTTTGAAGGATTCTGAGAGACTGATTATTTCTTTACTTAAAAAATTAACACCAAGGTTAATGATGAAAGAGGAACTATTTTTGCCTTATAACTCTGTGAGTGGAAAACACAGCCTTTCCTATTCTTCCTAATAAATACAGGGACCTTAAATTATATCGTCTTACTCAATTTAGGTTTAAAATATAGCTTTTTCAAAATCTATTCAATGAATGTGGCAGACCCAGACCTTAAAGACCACAATTTCTTGTCATGAAGTACACATTTAAGTACCTTCTCTATTCTGAAAATTCATGGATCTATTTTGCTATTTCAAAATTTTCTCTCTCCACCTAAACTAAAATCAGTCAGTCTCTGACAACTCTGGCAGTGGTGCAGCTGTTAATTTAGGTTCTCTACTGCTAAAACAGAAATACTGTTCTGCCTTTCAAGATTTACATTTATACCCTCCCTCAGAGTGAACAGTGCAATGCCTATTACTGTCACACTTGTATGGAGGGCATTTTTGGTCTGGAACTTTTCCTAAATTTGTACATTCTTTCTGAGTAATATTGCTAAGGTTGTCCCTCCCTTATACATTCATGCAGAGAAAATTCTTTCCTAAGAACTTTAGGTTTTGTGTCTTGGCCACCGCACTGCTGCTCATTCCAGCAGAAATGCAGTCCTCACTGCCCAATGCCTATCTTGAGTGTCACTTTAATCCAAATAATCCCACTATCTCTCATTCTTCATACTCTGCTAATCTCCGAGACCTTCACTTGCCTATTACCTCAGGCTAATCTCAGCAGTTCATTTATTCAAGCTGGTGTCCTTGTACCTTCTTGGTGATACCTCTACAATTTGAGAACTCCCCTGTGAAGTCATTTACTCACTGAAATACCTAAATAATACTTTTAAACTTGACAAAATTCACAGCAGTAATCAATCAAGTAATCAGCAAGTAATCACTGCTCAGTATGCAAGCAGTTAGAACACTCATCTTGGGGAGGGACAACCTGTTAGTCTGGTCTCTGCTGAGGCCAAGGCCATTTCGCGCCTCTTTTTGTATAACAGAAAATGCATAAACTGCTGAGGCAGAATTCACTATCACCATTCCATCCAGTGGCTCAACTGAAAAGTGCAAGGAGTGGGGATGCTGGGATTTGCTCTGGGACTCGTTGCTGTGGAGTAGATTTGCTCTGGACACACCTAGCAGATAAAGCCAGGTTTCTCAAGTGTCTGTTTTTTGGTGCTGTTTCACTTCACACCTGGAAAGCAGCAAAAGGGCATCTAAGTGCTTAAGATGTTTCTACATACGTGTGGAAACCTCCATTTAGGCTTCTATAGGTTCTGACAGTTGCTAGTGGAGTGACATCCATATGCCTTTTTATTTTTTATTTAGAACTAAGTATTTTTAGATTATTTTTGATACTCACTTTTCAGAAGAGTCTTTAAAAAAATAACTACCATGTCCTATTATCACAATCTGGGGACAGGATGGGGTCCTCAGTGCTTAAAAAATAACACTACATAAGATGACCGACAGTTGTTAAACAGTGTCATTCTTCCAGACACTCCAACTCTTTCTCTTCCAACACATCAGGCATTATCTGCTTAATTGCATGGCCTCTCATTGTGCAATGCCATCATATAAGTAATAAATTCTTGGTACCAATTTCAGTTATACAAGTGCTTTAATGACCACCCTACTGTGTTCCCCTATCTGCCACTGAAAGCTCGGAGGCCTCTATGGATACATTTCTCACAAATACTTATGAATCCAAGTTTTTCCCATGATTTTTTTTTTATTCAGGCCACATGGTCACAACTACCAATGTCTTATAATCTTTTAGGGACAATCAGATTCAAAGCTAAAATTAATTTCCTCTTAATATGTTTTGTGGATTCAAGAAGATAAATCTTATTTCTACAATCTATTTCAAAGTACAAGCAAAATGGATGAAAAAGAAGACGGGCTGTAAAAGTAACTAGAAACATTATCCTGTCTGAAAGGCAGACTCAAAAAGATTGAACCATTTGACTAATAGCTGTAATGCAGAATATGATGGGTGCAGTGTCTTGAATAATGAGGCAACAACAGGCAGCAAAATGACAAGAAGAAATGGATAAAACATAGAAGTTGACTGTCAGGCAAAGGTGTATGAAACTTTTTCCTTCCAACCCCCAATTCTTTACTATTCTCTGCAAAGTCCCAGGTTTCTTTATCAAAACTACTGCAATAATTTATTATTGTTATACTGACAGATTAAATTCCACCACATGCCATTCATGCCTATAAGTTCAATTAAAATGACAAGACTGACATGCATGGGTAACTTTTGTGCAAAAGGGAAAAGAGAGGCAGCTCTTCAATGAAATTAAATTCCAATACCACTTATGGCAAGGTGTTTCTGAAAACACAGAAGAAAAATTGTGGTCCTGAGTTTTCATCCCTGGAGACAGTTAACCAATAAAAACTATATCTGGGTTTGATTAACTCTGCATGTTTTTCTTGACCTCATTAACAGAGTCAGCTGATGGATTTCTAGATCAATTTGCATGCAAATGTAAAAGAAAAGGACTTGTGCTGTAAGCACAAGCTATCCACCTTTCTAGACTCTTCCTTACCTCATTTCATCTTCCTGCAGGAAAACTGAGTAATGAATGGGCAGAAGGAAAAATGTGCCCTCTTTTAACTGTCAGTTCTCAAGATCCCAGAACAGAATACTGCACGTGTTAGTCTCTGGCTTTTTAAGCCAGACTTGTCCAAGACTTTTCACAAATAGTCTGCCCTTGGCAATGTGTAGGCTGTTCTTCTTTTCAGAAACTTGAAGTATATACAAAAGGAAAACTAAAATAATACAGTTAGTGGAAAAAATAAGCAAGTTTTTTTTTATCATATTTTTCAATTATGTAAACCAAAAATCGTTTACGGGCATCAACTCATATGCATTTCTTTACACTAAATAGCCTTGGTAGAAGTAAAAATACAAGGTCAAACCCCATTTTTGCTAATTCACTATCCAGTTTGAACCAAATCTCACACTACAGAAGAAGCCAATGTTTGCACAACTAATAACAAAAGATGTAAAAATTCAGGTCCCATCCTGTTACATTTCATAATGGCAACAGAAAAAATGTCCCTTTTTCTGGAATATATTATTTTCAGTGTTATTTTCTAATAGTATGTAAATAAATAAAATGAAGATACGCAGACATCAGTAAGATCATTGTCATGGTTTAACCCCAACCAGAAACTAAGCCCCACACAGATGGTCTCTCAGTCCCCTCATTTTGGAATGGGGGAGAGAATCAGAAAAGTGGGAAAACTCATGGTTTGAGATAGACAGTATAACAGGTAAAGCAAATGCTGCATGTGCAAGCAAAGCAAGCCATGGAATTTATTCACCACTTCCCATAGGCAGGCAGGTGTACAACCATCCCCAGGTAAGCAGAGCTCCAACACATGTAACGGTGTTCTGGGAACACAAACACTATCACTTTGAATCTCTCCCCTTTCTTCCTTCTTCCCCTGGCTTTATATGCTGACCATGACACTATTTGGTGTGGGATATCCCTTGGGACAGTTGGGGTCAGCTGTCCTGGCTTTCCACTCCATGTGAACCCCCTCCATGTGAACCCCCAGCCTCCTCGTTGGTGGAGTGGGGTGGACAGAGAAACAGAAAAGCCTTTGCTCAGCAATAACAAAAACATCTCTGTATTATAAACACTGTTTCCAGCATACATCCAAAACATAACCCATATTAGCTCCTGTGAAGAAAATTAAAGCTATCCCAGCCAAACCAGCACCATACTTCAGTGTTTAATTCTTGACAAAAGGTTCACATAATTCTGTGATTCATATGATTTTTTTAAAACACAGGACAGAAGGATTCATTTATAACTCAGTTTCACTCCTGAGACCTTGTATTAATACAGAGATAATGGAGGCAGGCAATGTAAATAGATGAGGGCAGGCAAAACTGAGGTGGGAAAAAAAATGGGTCCCTAATGTCATATTGATTTGTTTCTAGAAGGTAGACACTTAACTATTAGCTACATTAGCAAAGCTTTTAGCCATTGGATCAGTCACAAATATGCACTGACTTACAGTGAACAGTTATACAATATCTGCCTAACACCAGTTAGGTGTTATTTATGTACATATACAGCTCCAAAAATCAAGCCAGGGATGAAGAAGAGGGACTACAGAAAATCTTCCTGTTATTAGTTTGTTGATCAACAGACCAGTACATATTATAAACTTGGATATATAGGCAAAACAGATGTCAGGAAGGTACTGCTGAAGGACCTATCAAAGATAGGCAGCAGGGCAGCACAAGGACGAATTAAGTCCACTGTTGAGAAAATGAAGGGTAGCAGAGAATAAGTGAGAAGTTGCAGACAATTTACTCACTTTAATATGATAAGAAGGATCTATAAAGTTATTCATAACAACAGACATGGCAGTGTTCCTCTACCTTGAATACTATGTTTAGTAACACTATCTCTTTAAACAGATGCAGTATGCATGGATAAGTAAGAGAAGGACACAGAATGATCAGAGATATAGATTTTATGCATAGAAAGACTGAAAATCCCTTCTGAAATGTTTTACAACAATCTTATTATCAGACCAAACTTCTGTTAATAATCCATCAAAAAGAAAGCACAAGAAAAACACCTCTCAGCAGTTTCATTTTGAACCCCTACTAATCTAAAAAGTGATCAGGCAGATTAATTAAATAAAATATTCACTAACTTTCTGAAATTTCAGTAACATTTGGGAGGGAAGTTCCATTTTAATTTGTTATTGTATTTTAAATATTCATAATTAAATACTCAAGTTTTGCCTCTGAAGAGAGTGGAATGACCATCCATTGACTAATACAATATGTTGGAAACAGTAGTAAATGTTTGGATTAAAATTTCTCACTAGAAAAAAAGTTTGCAGAATTCCTTTTGTCAGATGTACCAAGGCCTAAAAAGTCATCTGGTAACTTAAAAGAAGACAAATATATACATTCAAACAAGACACCATCAAATGATGGCACTAAGAAAACCTTAATGGAATAAGATCATTAGCCTGGCATCTTCAAGTCAACATCACAAGAGGAAGAGGAAGTTTGTCATCCCCAGAGCTGAGCTTTGTCAGCATTGGTCTGGATTTATGAGCCAGTAAGATAATCCTTCATGATTATCTGTCCTGTTGTTCACCATTACTGCACCTTCAAGGAGGCCATTTCATTGTATGCTCTTCATTGTCATGGTTAGCTGAAGTATAATTGACTTGAAGACCACCTATACTTACAGGTTATTCATATACACATTAATGGATGCCAGTGAAATTGTTCATCCATTAAGAAGAGCATTAGCTTTCATGGCCTTCATTTACCTATCAAAGATACTTTATTTATCACAGTTTTTCTGAAAGCTTATTTACTAAGAGATCATACAGAATTTTGCCTTATACATAACATTTTAAAAATGAAAACTCATGTGCCTCTTGGTACACAATGGTCATAAGCTAATGACTTTTCTAATCTCTGTTCATGAGAAGAACATAGTTCAAAACCTCTGAAATTATTCCCCTTCCTGTTAAAAAAAAAAAAAAATCCCAGTTCACAAAGCTATGATTAGTTAATTAATAATAGTAATCTTGAAAATTAGAATAAGTTTTGTTGCATTAAAATAGTATATATTAATTGATCTAAAAAGAGGAAAAAGAGTGTGAATTATTTTAAAACGGGATTGTCATCAGAAGCAACTGATGAGTCCATTTGCCTTGCCCTGGGTACTTATTTTGTGTTTGGATTCACACCTACAGCCAGCTTTCAAATTAGGGTAGAGATAGAAAGTTTCAAATTGGAGATCATACTAGTGTTATTATCCTAAACAATACATAACTTCGTGGCTCATTATCATTCACAGGGTTATTGTTCACTCAGAAAATCCTTCTTCATCAGGTTTCACAGAAAAGATTCATGAAGCAATCTCAGTGTTGAAAAACCTGCTAGGGTTAAGGCACCGGGTCCAGCACTTAGCAGTCTGGCATTTACCAGTGCTTATGCAGGATATGTGCTACCTCAGGGACAAGTAACACTGTAATCTTAGTGATGACTCCATAACTTTAGAAATTCAAAGCTGAAGTCCCTGGGCTGGATCCTACTGGCCTACCTGAAAGGAGGTTGTAGCCAGGTGGGGTGTAGCCCGGGTCTCTTCTCCCGGGCAACCAGCAGTAAGACAAGAGGGCACAGTCTTATGTTCTCCCAGGGGAGGTTTAGGTTGGATATTAGGAAGAAATTTTTTACAGAGAGAGTAATCAGACATTGGAATGGGCTGCCCAGGGAGGTGGTGGATTCACCATCCCTGGAGGTATTTAAGAAGAGCCTGGATGTGGCACTTAGTGCCATGGTCTAGTAACCATGGAGGTGTTGGACCAAGGGCTGGACTTGATGATCTTGGAGGTCTTTTCCAACCCACTTGATTCTATGATTCTTTAAGACAGGTAAGTATGAAAAAATGGGCAAGATTCTCTTACTACGGGATTTCACTTGCACCTAGGAATTTGACAAATTGCAATGTACTGACCTGAAATTGTCTCTATTATTTTCAGGCTGCTTTCTTAGCTTTTACTGTACCAGCAGTTTGCAGAAATGGGAGCAAATGCTTTGTCCATTTAAAAAACCTCCACATCTCTGTGCGTTTTTATACTGAGAAATCATAGGCAGTAAACAACTTGTTGGAATGACTTTGAAGTATATGCTCACGAGCTTAATTGTGGCATTTCCTGATTGTTGACAGCTTGGATTTCCAATTCAAATATGGTTTTATTCCAACTTTTTGCAACAGAGTATTATGGCTTTGAACTAAGTAGTATGATTCCTACTTAGCCATACTGATCTTGACTTCTAGTTTCTCTATCTGGCCAGGAAAAAAGAGAAGATATGATTTATTTTCCTTTTAATACTCTTGTATTCATGTGAAACATTTGAGAAGAAACTCATTAATATTTTGCATTTGAGAAATGTCAAGAAGCGCTTCCACTTCTTTTACTGCTGTTACCTTCACATCTTCTTCTACACTACACAAAGGTATGAAGAGTTACATTTTGAAGTATTAAACACTAATCATTTGAATATAAAGAATTGCTCTCAATCACCAATTATTTTTAGTTGATTCACTTATCTTTTTTCTAAACAAATCCTCTAAATTAAAGACATTCTAAACCAAACAAATTCTCCTCTGTAAATTGTTTTTGTTTACAGATCAACATTCAAATCTCACTTGTAAAACCCCTGTTTGCAGAACACAGAGATGCTGTCTAGATATAAAATCACTAGAAAGATCAATCTTTACAAACATCTTCATCCAAGCTCCTACTTACTTGAAATGTGTTACAAGCACCAGTTATTTTACTAAATACCTATCATATTTATTGATAACTACAACCTCAATGAGTTTAGTCAGGAAAAGTGTATTTTACCCAAGCTTATGTGGCATTGAGAGTTTACAGCAGATGTTCTCAATGGCTCTGGTATATTTTATCCTTTACAATCCTATCTCATATATTCAGCAATATTTTATGGCCAGTATTCTTTAGCTTGAGACCAGAGAGAGAGAGACAGATAAGCCTGGTAGTGTGGCATTATTAATTAACAAAACAAATATATTATGTTAGTCTTATTTTAGATTTGTGCAGTTACCTGTGTCTCAAGGATTTAAGTTTGATTGCTCTCTTGAGACAACATAGTAACATGGAATGGTTTAGACATTGAGACATTTTTTCTTTCACTCCTACTTTTCTAGAGTTCATAGGAATGTAAAAAGTGATCAGCATATTGAAGAGTGATTTTGTGCTTTGCACAAATGGCATTGACACATTAAGGTGATATTAAAAAAGAAAAAAAAGACACTTGAAAACTAGTTGTCTAAAGTTACTCACCCACAGTAACTAGAAATCTGCAGTCCTAAGACCCTGAAGAGGGTCCAAATCAGGCTGTGAGTGAGGCAGCAGTGCTACCCCTGCAGACATCAACTCCAATAAATTCCACCCCAGCCTGCTGCCTAACTTGTAGTTGTGTTAACTCTTCTTCATGATCTGCACTGCAACCAGCGTCAGTGTCACAGAGGTAAGGAGGTGTAACTTGAGGAAGGACAAGGGTGAGAGACACCCTTTGACATCCTCAAAGCCTATGATCACCTGCTTGAGTCAGGCAGCTGGGCCCCATTGCTGTCTCTGCCATTAGTGTGCCATGTAATTTAGACTTTTCATTCTGTAACTGTGTGTTTATATTTATACATACACATACAACTGAGTACACTTTTATGTCTATACACATGCAGACAAATTATGCGACATAATCAAGCGTATATGATGCTTTGACTCGTATGTGTTTATAAACTGCAGCCATCATAGATTTCCTAGAGACAGCTGTAAGTTTATTCCACATATATGGTGGCAAAATGTAGTTGTTCAACTATATTTCATGTTGATCACCTGCAGAGAAAACACCACACAGAGTGTGTGTATGGATGATATCTGAAGACCAAAAGCAGAGACTCGTTAGGTTTTAACTTTTGAACATTTTTACAAACAGTAACCACTCTGTGGTATTTTCTTGAGTGAATGGTACCTATTTACATCTGCTCTTACGGAGGTCAACAGTTCTACCACTTACTGCAGCATTAGCCCACTGCTGCTGTCTTTTGAAAATGTTGTGTGCAATAAATATGCAAATGATTGCAGTAATTTTTTAAGTCCATATAAAAAAAACCCTAAATCCCAAAGGGCATCCGCTCATCCTGTTTACTTTTCCTTTCATCTCCTAGAGTTGTGACATGTTCAAATGCATGCAATGGCTGTTTTTCCAGGTAGCTCCTCATAAACATTACAAAATATTAATGAAGTTGTAAAGAAAGCAAAAGGCACACAACACCAACAGTCATCACATATTTAATTCACTGCTTTGTTCATTCTTTCCTCATTACAAATGTACTAAATGACAATATAATTATAACCTAAAGCTGTTGGTAATTATATGCAAAGTGCTATAATAGCAATGAAACCCTAATGCTGAAAGAGTGTGAGGGAAAACAGACTCAAAATAACCATTACCCATTGTACTCCTGGGTACCCCCTAAAATTGTTTGATTCTGATGGGTTACCCAACCTGCAAATTACCTGAAAAAAATTCAGGTCAGGTATAGAGAAAGCAAATTAATTACCAGGAAATTACTTGCTGGTGTTGAGCCAAGTATTAGCTCATCAGCATTCAGCACCACTGGAAGAGACTAGAGTGAAGGCGAACAATATTGACTCATACCAGGAGCTGGAAGAAGAGAACAGAAAAAGGAAAAGTCTACTAGAAACTTAATTTCTAATGCTATCACCTTTTTTCCAACCAAACCTAGGCTCAGTGTCCAATGCCAGAGTGTGTACTACCAGCAGATCACCGTTCTCACCTTCCTCCTGCCCTGGACAATGGCTGCACTTCGTGCAGGAAGCCACTCTCTGGCTCTCCATTGAGAGAGCTGTCCTGGCAGGTACCATCCCTACACCTTCTGGTCTCTCATGGGTTCTAGAGGGTCCCACCTGCCAGAAGAGCTCCTCTGTTCCTTTGGCATTTGGAATAATTCCACCAGCAAACCAGCCAAGACCAACAGTCTCAGAGCTTAGATGTACAGTAACTCAGATGCTCTCTCATCTTAGCAAAACAGATTCTTTTCTGCATAGAAATGAGAGCCTAGCTCACACAATTTGTCAAGGGAATGTTTGACTTGTGCTTATTCTGTGTTTGCTGGAATCAGAAAGAAATGCCATCTAGCTATCGCTTCATTAGCAGAGCAGTAATATGCAGCAGTGTGCCCTAGAGACGGAACTTAATTGAGATAAAGCACAAAAACTGTGAATTACATGACAGCCAGAATTGGCAGCTTGTGATAGTGAAGTCCCTGTTTATCTTACAGATATGTACAGTATGCTACAGCTGAATTAAACTTATACAAATATCATCAGAAGATAGAGTCCCTGCTACCCTATTTGTTCTTATAGACTTGCTGACATGTTTGAATTTCTCCTTCTAGAATATATTTAAAAGAGGGGAAAAAATAGCATCCACAACAGAATAGAGCAAAAAGCAGCACTTCTCAAAGATTTCCTTCTGAACTGTCCTTAATCTCTCTGAACTAACTCCTACTATACAAAGTTATGTGACTGTCTTGGTTTCAGCTGGTTCTTCCCAGTAGCTGGCACAGTGCTTGAGTTTGGAATCAATATGGGAATAATGATGATAACACATTGATATTTTGGTTGTTGTTGCTGAGTAGAGCTTACCCTAGGTCAAGGACTTTTCAGTTTCCTGTACTCTGGCAGTGTGCAGGTACACAAGAAGCTGGGCGGGAGCATGGCCAGGACAGCTGAAGTGAACTGACTAGAGGGATATTGCCCACCACAGAGTGTCATGCTCTGAATATAAACCGGGGGAGGTACCTGGAAGGCAACCCATCGCTGCTCTGGTATGACATGGGTATTGGTCAGTGGCTGGTGAGCAATAGTATTGTCTATCACTTGTTTCTCCTCGTTTTTAGTTCTCCCTCTCTCTACTTTTCGTTACTAGTAGTAGTTGTAATATGAATATTATTAGTATTATTAGTATCTTATTATTATACTTTATATTTTGTTTCAATAATTAAACTCTTATGTCAACGCCCCAGGTTTACCTTTCCTTTCTGATTCTTCTTCCTAGCAGTGAGGGGAAAGTGAGCAAGCAGCTGGTGGGTGGTACTTAGTTGCCAGCTGGGGTTAAACACAACAATGACTTAAGAAACTCATATAACCATAACAATTCCATTGCACAGCAGTCATTTTGTTTTGTGGTCACTCTTTCCCTACATGGCAGCTGAAATGATTGGCTATAAACTGTTTGGGCTTTTCAGACAGCTGACTGAACCCCACTGGGTTCATCCCTCCGTGCACAGGAATGCTGTTTTGCAGCAAGACCCCTCTCCCCTGTGCCAAGAGCTCACAAAAAAAAAAGCCTTCCTGTCTCACCTGTGGAAGGACTGAATGAAAAAAACACTTAAACCCACTTGGTGACTGCTTTGCATCTTATGTGGCACCTGACACACACATTGTGTGCACCCTATATGCAAGGGCTTTGCAGGTGGCTTTTAGCTGTCACCAGATGGGAGCTGGGGTTGTGCAGCAGTAGACAGTGAGTAAGAAAAGCTCATTACTCCTTTATATTGCACAGGTTCCTCACTACACGAGGTACATGAATAGGGTTATTTTTAAAAGAAACATGGGCCTGAAATTCATGAACAATTTTCAAGTAAACTCATCTGCATTTTAATATCCAAATACTGATTTGTTTGCCTATGTGCTCATTTGGCATGGTGTATGGAGTAGACAAGCACTGAAATATGTGACCATGAGTGCAAAGCAGCTGTAAAAAATTATTAAATCTGAAAGGTTGTGACAGATATCTGCTCTGCACTGATTATGTCCTGGATAAGTTATTAGGTATGATTCATAAATGCTTAAACTAGAAAATACAATTGGAGTCATCAAGTAGGACTTCCTTCATTTCAGGTGCAGATTTTTATCCTCTCTTTTTAGCTGAATAAGAATATGTTTTGAAAAGCAATAAATTGTACAAAAATGTAAATACAAGGCAAAATTATTTTAAGTCACCTGGACACATACCCAAAAATGAACACACACACCTCCCCTAAACAAAAGGGCTGCTCTTGAATATGTATTTGAAAAATCATGACTCCTCTGACACAAGACAATATTTTATACTGCTTATACCTTTTCAAGGTTTCTGGGTCAAAAGGACATTTATTCTTTCAGTTTGTCTGACAACTGATAACTTACATGTTAACATAACAGAACAAAAACCCAACTCCTCCACCTCTCCTCACACTGCAGGTATGACACGGTAGCACTGCCCTTGGGGTGACAACAGTAATCCAGGCATGAGACCCACCACAGTTCTTGATCCCCTGCTGAGTTTGCCAATGAAAGCAGTCACAGTTAGTTCTAATTGAAGTAATGGTGGTTTTAAGAGCTGTCCATTGGTAGTCCCCACCTCTGAGTTGCTCTAAGCCCATTTTCTGCCTTACGTGGTACTCTCTGCCACTCAGGGATATCAAGCAATACATGGCAAAAAGCCCAACTCAGCAAGCTGCTGTCCATCAGCTGGCTTAGTTACACTGTCAGGGAGAAACTGCATAAGAAATCTGAAACTACAAGAAACTCTTGTCCTTCTATTCTTTAGACAACAACTTAAAAATATACAGGCCCTCAAAGTCACAGAACTTTATAGCTCAGGTTAGCCAGAGCTTTTTTCTCCAGATCTAAAGCTAATGCAACAGGAATTATAAACAGGAACCACTTGAACCTTATTGTATCTGTGGATATTCTATGTCAAACGATGTCCACAGCTCATTTCTCTCTAGAGAGCCAGCCCTCGTTTGAGAGGGTGGTACCCCCGCTGGCAGGGGATGCTTATTGGCAGGATTTGTCACTCTGGTGAGTGACTAGCAACTTGGTGTGGAGAGACAGCATGATTTGCCTACTCCCTGGAAAACTTCTGCCAGCCTTAAACACGCTGGTGAAGTAGCAACAATAAATTTGTGTTATCAGCAACCATATGTTAGCACTCTACTTACTTCTACTTACCATCACCACGTATCTGCAGACAGGTCAGATAAGGTCTAGAAGTGATTCAAGGTATCTTGAAGAATTCTCCATGAGAAATCAAAAACATGATAAAAGACTCAGGAGATGAGCTGACACGATGTGAGGCAACAACTGGTTAAAATACTCTTCATCCAGACTGAACTGGACGGGAAAGAGGGCAAGCTACAAGATTCTACAACTCCACTAGTTTTCACATGGGCAAACAGAGTCATAAAGTTATACCTTACATGACAACGCACCAGATTTCTACAACTCAGGTAAATGGAGTGATTTTCCCTCCCTCTTGGAGTTTTGTTTTGTTGTTTGGTTTTTTTGGTTGGTTGGTTGTTTTAATCTGGCAGTACAATTTATAAAGCTTTTGTGCAACCAAAAAAATTTGATGGACATTGTGGAACAGCTGTTTTCCCTTGATTCTGTGATTCTTATTATATGAAAAGAATGTACAGATATGTTCTGAATGAGTGAAAGCTTTTTGACTGAAGGCGCTAAAATGTCAATGAGTAAAAAAGGAAATATGCATGAGATAACAAAGCATCAGTGAAACTTGTCTAACAGCCTGCATTTATTTGACTGGAATACAGAGTCACTGCCAGTTTTTGCAGACTGCTATGCCAAAGGAACACTTAATACCTACAATAACAAAGCAAGGCAGATGCACCTTTGTTCTTAAAATATTTTATCAAACTCTCCCAGTACATTACCTGGAGTTCTACATGCAGCTCTGGGGCTAAGGAGCACAAGAAGGACATGGACCTGTTACAGTGGGCTCAGAGGAGGACCATGACAATGGTCAGGCAATGGAACACCTCTCCTACGAAGACAGGCTGAGAGAGCTAGGCTTGTTCAGCCTGAAGAGAAGACTCCAAGGAGACCTTACTGTGGCCTTCTGATATATAAGGTGGACTTATAAGAAAGATGGAGAGAGGATTTTTTTTTTTAGTGTCTGTAGTGACAGAACAAGGGGTAATGGTTTTAAATTTAAAAGGTTAGATTTAGATTAGATATAAGGAAAAATTTGTTTTCCACAATGAGGGTTGCCCAGACAAATCATGGATGCCTCATCATCAGTGTTCACTGTCAAGTTGGATGGGACTTTGAGCAACATGGTCTAGTGGAACGTGTTCCTGCCCATGTCAGGGGTGTTGGAACTAGATGGTCTTTAAGGTCCTTTCCAACCCAAGCTATTCTGTGATTCTACAATGCTATCATAGTAAATATAATTCCATATCAACAAAATATAGTTGTAGACCCTATTTTTAAAAGCATGCTTTGATATGGGAGTAAGGCTGTTTTATTTTTTCAAAAGAAAAGAAAAAAAATGTTAGCCTATGGTCAACCTAAAAAATTTTGTTCAACCAAAAATAAAATATCATGCAATAACTTTCAGGTCTTTTAACTTCTTTTTTTTGACTTTGAAGCTCGAACTCTTGACTTTTCATGGGAAAATAAAAGCATTTTCCCTCCCAGTAGTTTAAACAGAGCTTAGTCAGTGTCCCTGGGTGATGACCACCAGGATCAGTGGATGCAGAAGACCTTCTAGTTTATTTTATGATCTCAGATCATAGCCAAATTTCCTTTCCCTACGAAACACATACACACATACATTTCTCTGAACATGACTCACCTGGTTATATGGGAGTTTATGCTTTTCCTTTTTGGGGTAACAATGTACATGCTAGCACAACGAGACCTTAATTACACAGTCACTTCCACCTACAACAGGCCCTCCAACTCCAAATCCTGCCCTTTCCCAATAAAAATCACTTTGACCCTCTCCCTTCTACTTAACCTTGCTCTCTTTCCAATGCACATGTGTTTGTCCGTAGGGAGACAACTGTAAATCATATGTTTAAGCAGCAGTAATAAGACTATACATAAGCTACAGTGAGGGCTTAATTATGGTCTGGAACAAATTTTGCAGTGAATCTCTGAATTTACGTAAATCAAAAAGCTAGAAAAATGAGGACAAACTGTTTTAGGTGTAGTGGTCCCCTCCACTATTGCCTTGGCTAGCTTCATTGAGTTCTTCCAGGGGTTTCTATATGTAAATGGGATGGTGAAGCCCTCTGTTCCAAACTGGAAAAAAACCCTCCAGATCTGAGCTGCCAGTCAGTGAGCCTTGCACTGGATGATCTCATGACTAGGCAATCATCCACGAAGGCCACTTCTCCTAGAGGATGTTCACTTATTGGTTAAATGTATTTCATCTCCTTGGAAGAGCTGACTGTTGTTTCACCTGTCAGCTCTCTTTTTGCTAGCCTCCTGATGGTGGCCTTTAGAATTTTTTTCTGATGGGGAAGTAAGAAAAAGACAGAAGCCTGATGGCACAGTCAAACTGAAATTTTCCATTTGAATAAATGTGCTGTAATCTGAACAAGGTACATATCTGAAAAATCCTATTGATTACAATTAAGGTGTGCAGCGTGGCCATATTGTCACTGGAAGTGTAGACCAATAACAGAGAAAATATTTTTTATGCCACCCTAAGCATTGTAAAAGGTATCCTGACACCTTACCTAACTTCCACCATGGAGAATAATTGTACCCCTTGGGCAAAAGGCTCAAAGCCTCACTGGACAGAGGAGAAACAAAGCCTTGGCGGCCAAGAAGAAAACCCAATTATTTGGTTTGCAGTAGTATGGGTAGCCCACTTCTGCTTGCTGAGTGAGTTTATGATTGATAAGGTTCAAGCCTGTCTAGAAAAGCTGCCTATTTGTTGTTATCATACCTTGTCATTTGTCCTGAAATAACTTGCCTAACAAGGCTGCTTTATCTTCAGTTTATCTTCTGGGATAGCAAACCAGTACACAACAGACTTAAAAAAAAAAACAAAACAAAACAAAACAAAACAACAAACCACAAAAAAACCCCACAAGGAAATAGCCCTGAAACTCCTTTTCTGTACTTCAGTTCTTTACAGTACTGTTCTACAAACATCACCTGGAAAACAGATAAATCAGCAGTACTTCTGGCAAACAGAAAATAAGCATGTGTATGTCTGGCTGATACTTTCCCTTTGCAGGGTCATTTCTACCACCCTAATGAAATTATAATCAGTGTCCTTTCTTCCAAGATAGAACAATTAAGAATCAATTACATTTTGCACTGAAACACTGACTACTCAGTAACTATTATGTAATTGGGAAGTAGCTATATTGTCATTTTTATGTAGTTACACTGAATTACACAATCATTTAAATGGAGTTATATTGAGAAATTGCATGTAAAGTTATTCATATTAAGTTCTGCAACTTAAGGACTCAATGTGAAACGACTGCCCACTTGGAACAGGCTCTGAATCTAATATGTACAACCCTGTGATTATGAAGGGAAAAAAAAAGGTTCCTTAATAAGTCAGAAGTGTTATCATTAGTATCTTTTAATGCAAAGTGGTTACATGCTAGTGAATTATTTCAATTACTCTATTATATTGCTGAGCTAAAGAAAGGAACAATTGATAAAAATGTGGTGAAAACTTCATAATATGCAGAAATTAAGAACAGGGCTCAAAAAGCTATTACTGAGTGCATTCAGCTGGTACCTTCAAAATTCGAAAGATACTTAGCATTAAATGGGAGAACTAATTTAGTTCACAGTGCGCTTTGGGGATTTGAGTAACTTCAGATTTGTAGAATCTATAATGCTGTGAAGTTAAAGTTGAGCAAGGGTTTTAATTTTTGCTTGTGGCACAGTGAGATGTAAAACACACCTACAGTGAAGCGATAATATAAAGTTTTTATTTTTGACTGATCCAAACCATGAACCTAAGGGCCTGAAAGAATTGAAAATGTGGTGCAAAAATAAACACTTCAAAGGAGAACCCCACCTGAACACAGCAGAAGGAGGTGTGTGAGTCAGGAGAAGGGGTTGATTTGAATTCATGAAAGAAGCTGACAGGGACAATTTCTTGCCCTTCAGGGGACTGATAACTCTGATAAAGCTTGAAAATCTGAGGCTTATAAATAGAAACTAACCTGAGCAAGGCTAGGGTGTGCATTAATTATAAAGGATTCTAAAATATTTGTCAGTCCTCCATCAACCTAGCTGTGGAGTTAAGTGTACCTAACAGAGGGTTGCAGAAAAAAAAGCACCACCATTTTGAGTAGCAGTAACTGCATTTTTCCTCAATAGAAACCTTTCCCGTTTAAGCACAAAGTTCAAAAAGTATAGAACAAAATGCTGAAAAAATGAAAAATTTAAATGTTCACATTCACACATAACATTGCTTTTTCTGTTGAGAGTACAAAGGTATTCATATAACTCATCTTTCTAGTACTGCCGGGGAAAGGTTAGATGCAGATGTAAATATTGAACAATATTCTTCATTAGGCACCACACATCAGTCACTCTCATCTTCACAAGAAAACACATTTTTAAGTAATAAGAAGATAAATTTCATTGACATTAATCTAAAATTCTCCATGTCATTTGACTCCATCTGTCCTCAAGTGGGTCCCTTCCAAGGTATTTTTTTTTTATATTGGAAAGTAAACACTACCCTTTGCTTTATTGAGATTATTACTTTGTACCTGAATGTCAAGGTAAGAGATCAGCTTCTTTCTCATCTAAGAACAATGTCTTCTACCCTGCAGGCTCCAGAAAACCTTCATTCAGCTTGTCCAAAATAAAATCAGGCTTTATTGGAAAATTCCTTAATTAACAAGGAAAGTTGGAAAATAAGAGATAGTTACAAAGAGACTCCTTTAGTTGGACATTATGAAAAGGACTAAAAGAGGAGAATAAAGATTTAATTAGAGTTTGGGAATATTACCAGCAATGCTCAGAACTGATTTTTTTCTCTTATTTTTAAGGTTGTCTCTGACAACATGTATCAAGTACTGCATAATTTGAGGAAATTGTCCTGCAATATGCCTTATAAATACGATTGATTCTCTGCTTTCTCTACTGCCCATCCATCTCATAAGGAAGGTGACAGCTGATTCATAATGTTACCTTATCAAAGCATTTTGTTTTGCTTCATGGAACTGGCCTGTTTCAGCCTTGCATAATCTAGATAAATGCAAAGATATTTCCTAAGTAATATTTTACAAAACTGCACACAAAATCATTATTATCTTCAGCTAATTCAGCTTCATTATCAGCTTACGAGAGGTCTGTCTGAATACACTAATCAAAAGAAAACCTTGGAAGCTGAATGTCCAGTGATACAGTATCTTAATGCCAAACAACATCGCAAGTTTCACAGTGAAATATACATTAGTAATCATATCTGATGAGATACCCATCATAAATTTAGGTTTCTTAGAGATTTCTTAACCGGCTCCATACCTATTTTTCGAAACGGTTTTGAAATTTGTTAATGATAAGATGGGACCAGTAAATGCATAGATAAACTCAGGACTAAATAGCCTGCTCTGAGCTGATGTATGGACTTTCAAAAAGATACCTTTTCTCTAGCCCCCCTATGGGAACAAAACAATGTCAACTGCCACTAAAGTTCTTAGCAAGCACCACCACTGGCAGTACTTCTGCATTAATGGAAATCCCTGCCATTTCCATTCCAACAAACTCTAAAAACAGAGTTATTTAAATACTGTTTAAATCTTCACAAAACAATATTTTTGCCAGTCTCCATTATTTCCATTTTACAGGTGGGTAAATTGAAGGACAGAGAAGCTATGACTCCTCTAAAAACGGAGTCATATTCACTTCCATCCCTTGGCTTAATCTGACAAAATGTGCTCTGTCCCTTATGTCCCAGAGCAAATCAAAGCAGTTTTTCATTAAGTTTCAGACATGTCTCATCCACACTGTTGTCTGCTGGTCATGGAAAACATAATGAAGTAAACTAAGTTTGTACATGCACCAAAGTGACCTCAAATTTCTCTTTTCTTTTTGTACTCATGGAAAGTATATTGTCAAGAAGATTATATCAAATTTTGAAAATTACCCAAGAGAGTTTCCTTTACATAATAAGGCTCTGGAATGGAAATTTGCAATAGAAAATTTCTGACAGGCTCTTAGCTAAAGGCACTAGCAAAATTCTCTGGTGTGTGCATTCTGACTAATTCATTGGTACATTTTACATTCACTTACGCTGTGTACTCTCAGTTGATCTCATTGGCACTTAAAATTCTGGCTAAGAAATAGCAGAGAAAGCAGTCAGGCATTTTACCCCATCCAAACCATATGACAGTGTCAGCCTCCACATTTATCATTACATTTCTATGAGACAGCTAATGCACTGTCCAGCCTAATATTCTGGCTAAAATGGAGTAATTAAAGTTGATATAAGGGGTGCAAAATCTTCTGTCTTCTTGTGGACATTAATTAAATAGAAAGTGGTTATACGTTTGCTCTTGTTCATCCAATCACTACAATACCCCTGTAAACAGTATTTTAACTAAACATGCCTGTGCCTAGTAAAATGTGGTTTATATCCTCACTGTGCTTTGGCTAACTGTAAAGAATTTATTACACTGGCAATCTGGACGTAAGTCTATTGAAAATCTATCCACGCTTTCTGTTCCATGAAAATATGTTTAAAATTATTCCAGTGATGTTTCCTTTCTGCGATATTAGTTGGCCAAAGCCTCTATATTAGCTTCCTTGAGCGATGAAAAATGAGGTCTAAGCCCTTGGTAACCCACAAATCACTTCATGTCGTTTGTGGCTAAATGAATGCATTAGCTAGTAAAGTTGTTCCCAGTTGACTCAGTGGAGATGTCACAATACAGCATGATCTTCAAAGATAACTTTAACAGCCTTGCTATGTCTGTATGGCATCACTACTCAAGGTCGCTAGCAGCATTAGTTAAGTAGTTATGAATTTATCCATCATCATGAGCAACTTTTGCAAGACTGCAGCTAATTTAAACAGGGCTTATGTATATTTTAACTGAGCTGCATTGATGACAGCAATTGCAGCATAGACTGACTCATCATCATTAATCCTGGAGCTTTAACATGTAGAATAGCTTTGACTGCAGTTTTATACTGTGTAGAGCTAATACAGATGTATGAAATAGGGTGGCACCTTGGGCCTGCTCCCCTGCCTCCTTATTTGTGTTCCTATTCAGCACCAATAAATCTCTAAAATACAAGTTCCTTAGTGTTAGGCTGTGCAATAAATAGCTCATCTGCAGAAGTGGAAAGGAGTAGAGGCACAATAGGAGATCTGGAACCCATATATCACCCTGCCCTAGCACCACACAGGCCCATCACCGGAGAGCATTAGCCCATACAATGAGGCACACTGGTGGGTGTGTTGTGGAAACCTCAGCAGGACAAGCAGAGGAATGAACCCCTGTCCAAGCAACCCCAGGGTGTCCTAGCACCACATGTCTGTGGGAGTGGCTGTCTGGGGCAGCTCATGATCTGAGGGATGTGGGGCACATTATGGGACGCAGGCAAGACCATTTGGGGATTGCACTTATTGTAGAACAAGTGCAGGAAATGAGGAATAAGGAGTTAAAAGGGGGCAGTTCCTTATAAGTAGGGTGTTGGTCAGCCTATTCATTTGGCCATGCCCTGCACCTGATCAGCACAATCAGTCCAGTCTTATTAAACTTTATTTTCTTGGGTGAAGGAAATCCCTAATCTCTGTACATGCATGAGCACAGGGGTCTAAGTGCCAGCAGCTGGACGAGAACCCTGTGTCTGGGTTGCCAGCAACTAAAGTCCAATGTGTGACTGCTAGTGAAGACCAAGCCAGACTAGCCAGCAAGTAAGATACATGTGTTTATAAGCTCAGCTTCTGGAGAGCTCCATGTGTTAAATATGTAACAGCTCCTCATCCTGATCAGCCAGAATGGGGAACAGGAGAGTTAGGAGAATTCGTGTCTCTGTGGTTGCTGCATGGTTCTGCCTATGTTCATCTGTGTGGCCTACTGTGTGTACAGGTATTTTACACTTGTCTTTGCACATGTGCTTGTTGGGATTACATGCTCAGCCTCACTGCTGCTTGGACCTGGGGCACTAACCTGTGGCTGCCTTGCCTCTACCAGAGAACTGCTGTATTTGGCAACTCCCTAAAACTGTATCCTCTCATGAAGTTTTATACCATCTACTGCAGCTCTGGAATGTACTATCTACAAAATATGTGTAGTAATTGACAACCTAGGCCTCCTTCCGACACCGAACACGCAGGCAGCAGTGCAGTGCCATGGAACTCCCACCAAATATCTTTTCCCACAAGTCTGCAAACACTGCCAGGCAGATTACCACTAGAAGAGCTATTTTGCCTCCTGCTTCTCAAAATATTCCCTGTGAAGTACAGTAAACAACGCAAACACAAACCAAAAGAAAAGGAGAGACATAGCCCCAAACAAAATTCTTTTGAAATTGATGGGATCCCAACTCATTACATTTTAAATAATAATTTTAAGCCTCTCTTACAGATGAGCTATTGTCTTTTGGTCTCCTTTTTGATGTTATTTTGAAGCGCCTTGAGGATACTTGATAATAAGGCACTCTATGAGTAGTGTTACCTTGCTTTGCATTGCAATGTATTATTAACACCAAATGCCAAATGAATAATGGAAACACAAGCTGGAAAATTACATTTTCCTCTTCCATTGCCTGTTTTTGCCTGATCTAAGCAACTTCTTAATTACCTTCCTTTTGATGGTATGGATTTTAGTTTCCGTAATGCCAAAGAATGCATATAGCATCTATCAATACCAGTTACCAATAACAATAGCATTATCTTTCTTTAAAGCAGGGATCTGAGTTACACAGTGTTCCTTGCTGGATTTCATGGGACCTTAAGTATTTCACAAAAAAATTTAATTTTCTAAAATTATCACACGCAACCCCCTGTAAATTATAAATTTTCATCCTAGTTTTGACTAGGAAAAACAGCACGATTCTCCTACAGATGCAAGTCTAGGAAAAACATCTATAACAGCATTTTATGGTAGAAACAGTGTGCCAAGTAGTTAGTGAAAAAAATACCATGAGAACAGAATTTTGGATGCTGTCCCCAAAGAACATTAAAGTTAGTCTCCAATTTGATGCTCAAATTCTTTCATATTTTGCCTTCTCCATCACACTGTGTTACTTAAGACCAATTTCTAGCTTCAGGCTTTCAGGTTGCATAGAAATTGGCTGGGTTATTTTGTTATCAAGAACATAAAGGCTTTTATTGGAACCAGGATTTCATCCAGGATATTTCATGTATAATGTAATTAAAGAGGTTGTTTCGAAAAACAACAATTATACAGGGAATATATGCAAAAATATTCTCACAAATGCTATTCTCACAAATGTTTAAAATAATATGGCCACAAACTCACCGGAGAGCTCTAGATTTTATTGTCCAGCTTCGTAACAAGGTTATGTAATACTGGTCCCTTAAATATGACACTCCTAACTCAGCATTCTCACTTTCAAACACTACACAAAGCACTTTACCAACAGAATATGTCCTGAGCCTGTGCTTGCGTAAGAGAAGACAAGATCAAGTACTTCTATATATCCCTGGCTTGAAGAGGGCATGTCTGGAATGGATCAGCTACCAGGCAACTGCTCTTCACACTACGCAAATGTAAATAACGACTTAAATTAAAATAGAAAGACTACTACTGCTCTGCTTAGAAAGAGATGTACCGACATGAAAAGAAAAATTCCACTTACAGGTAATTAAATATTAATTCATCTTCATGGAATTTCTCTGTGTCTTCCAAATACAAAGTTACAAGACATTATAAATGGGATACAATTTTCATGTAAGACACTCTAGGTGATGCTTTTTCTACCTGGGTATAACATGTGCCAATTTCTGTCTCAGATTCAAGTCAGAACCTTATTTCACCCATTCTTCCAGGATTTTCTCTGACTTGTGAACTTGAAACTTAATCAAAATATCAAGTTGTAACACTTCTCCCAAGACATTAATTTTCTTTCCATTTTTTATTCTGATTTCCCCCAATATTAGACACACTGACATTCTTTGCATTTAGATAGATAAAATTCTCTAACATTCAGAAATAAAGGAAAATTCACTACTGAATTTGCTTGAGTCCAAGGGTACAATCATAAATGACTGGGGTTTTGTGTCCCTATTAAGAGGTAAATGAGTAGACAACCTAGCTAACTGGCTGAAATATGAGAGTGAAACTCTCTGCTGTGAAAAAAACATACTATCTCTAACCATACACAGTGTGAATTATAGAAATAGAGAAATTATGCCTTCAGATCATTACAAATTCTCAACAGAGACTAGACATAGTCAAAAACATCTGAGCAGCAATACTCGACAGAGGGGGCAGATTCAACTTTCAGGGCACTTGAAAGACACGAAATTTTGACTAATGTTTGTACAAAGGGACTTTTGTTCTTCCCCTACCTCTTGCACACCTGATCTTAAACAGGATTTGATTCTTGAAAGTCTCAACTAAACTAGGGAAAGGAAAACTCAGTGGGTCCCCAACTACTCAAGAGTTTTTCTTTTCCTGCATACTTCCAAAATACAATTCTGAAGAGAAAAACATACCATGAAGTTTTAAGGACAGATTAGGCAACCAAAAAAAGCTTCAGATGTCTTCCTAGCTGGGAAAGCTGACTACAGTCAAATTTTGTGTGCCATTTGTCATGGTCTATTTAGCCAGTGTACAACCTTTGTAAGACACTCCCTACTCAACTGCTTCACTTTAGTTAAGATCACATTTGTAATAACAAGCTATTATTATGTAATAACAAGCTATTAATTATTATAAATTACCACCTACTTCCTTTGACTTGAACACATTAGGATTGTAACACTGTATTTCTGAAGAAGAAAGGGTAAAGTCATCAACTCATTTTCACTACACACCAGTAGTGAAATGAGACCACATTTTGAAAGTAGCTGCACTGCTGCAACTTATAATTAGTTTAGCTATGAATTTGGAAACACATTAGTGAAATCAGAGGGCTTTTTAAAATTTTAACCCAATACTCTATCTAAAAACACAGCCAGAGTAGAGATCATATAAAGTTAATACAGCAAATACTACTTTTATTGATTTGCTTACAGCAATAATGGTGTTTGGAAACCTCCCGATTCAGATGCTGCTTGTGCCGGTAATGTCATTTCCTATTAACCAGACATTTTTAAAATATTTTACAGTAGCTTAAAACTACTACACAGATATCAATAAAAATACAGCAGAGAAATCTCAAAGATATATTTGAAAAATGCTTCATAGAATTTTTTAATTGCAAGAATTTCTGAAAGTCAGAAAGGAGAGTTACTTGTCCAATTCCTATTAAAAGCTTACAGACTTCAGGCATCTTTTTCCTTTGAAAGCGTCTTTTAAATAATCTTGACATCGTTATCTCAGTATTGACAGTTTTAAGTATAGACTGTGAATGAAAACTAGTTCTACACTCTTTCTTCTAGTGCTTGACTGGCTACATATTTTGTCATAGGGTTTTGGTTGAATTCCTTTTAGAGCACAATTAACACACTTTCTCTTAACTCAGTGTTTCTGAAGAAAATGGAATAAGGTAACATAAAACTACTTTCTGTCATCATGTATCACAATAATTGTTCTAAAACTTCTGGACTTACGGACCGGGCAAGAATAGGAATGGGTTTCCTTTTCTCTTCTGTAATTTCCTGCTCCAGGTTGAGAAACCAAGGATAAAGTGCAGACTCACACCTACGTGACTGGGTTTTGTCTTATTTGTGGGTCAAAAAGAAGGCAACAACTTGCAGTTGTCTTTCATATGTTCATTAATATATATTCATAAGTTCAATATTCACATACATAAAGTTGATTACTTACTTAAGCACTACATTAATTTAGAATCTGTATATGCATAGTCTTTCCATACTACTAAAGGGCTAATGTTCAACTCCAAAACACAATATATAATTGAATTGCCCAGTACAAAGTTTAGGAAAAGGACCTTGTACAATCTTCTGATTTTATATATTTCAATAACTGAAGCTTTATTTCATCACATTCCATGACAGAGTCCTTTTTCTATGTTCTATTGAAAAATCTAGCTAAAATATAAACCTGTTCCTTGAAATATGGAAAAAGGCATACTTGGCAAATTTATTTGTTGTGCAACTTGGAGATCAAGATAAATTTGCATTAAATTCTGGTTCAAAGGAGTCAGCATGTTTATCTAGAGTCAATAGTACTTTCTTTTATCATTATTTTCCCTTTTATCTCCAAATTCAATGGCATTCTATGCCATTTTGAGAATTAGGTAGGCCTTTTATAACAAATCAAGCCAGTATCTTTAATGATATGATGAGGTTTTGTTTTCATAGACTTTCTAAAAGATACTTTTCTCACTTTCAAAGTGGAAATTGACAAAAATATCTTTATATATATTTTTTTTATGATGCTAAAATTATTTTTTGTAAGAAAGCAATATCTCATTATAACAACAACTGACAAAAGCAGATGGAAAAAGTTCTTCAGAATTCATCACTTTCTAATTTATTTATTAAAATTAAAATTAAAAAAAAAAAAACAACAAAACAAACAGAAAAAAATACTGCTTTAGAAGCTTCATTATAAAATTGAACTTCACCAGTACTAAAATAATCATTCCAATGGAAACTTTGGCAACAAGATATGACAGAATTTATTTCATTTCTTCTTTGTCATGGGTTGGGTATCACTACCCTTCTCCCAAGCTCAGTCAAATTAGCAATGCTTTGATTATGTTCTAAAAGGAGCAGCCATTGAACCTGCATGTGGATTCCTATACTCTAACTCGTCCAAGATCTGCAGAAATTCAATCCGAGATATGATCCATGATGCAGTGCCAGGTTTTGCAAACCCTCAAATATGTACATATATTTACTTAGGTGAGAAAAAACCATGCACATGTTTCAGTGTTTGCCACGTGAAATATTAGTTTGCGTAATTCCCATTATGCAATGCAATACCTTTACTGATTAAATATGTTAGGTGATTACCTCAAAAGGATGATAATTTTAATAATGCAGTGTAGTACTACTTAACTTTTTAAAAATGAGTTCATCACTGGGACACGACCCAAGAATAGATAGAAAATGAGCTATTCACAATCAAAAGAGAAGAGAATATTAACAGAGAAAAACAGGAGAATGTCTACTATGCAGACAGATTAATTTTAACATTTACTGAGCAATGCTTTTATAAAAAATTATTACCTACATTATTTTAATTTTCACAAGGTCAAACTAATTCATGAAATGAGTTCTTGTTAGGCATTCACAAAAGTACCTAAGTTAGTTTTAAATCAAACAACCATTTTCTCCCAAATTTTAAAAGTTTTTCAGAATGGGAATTTAATTCTTCAATTAATATTCACAAGCTATCTTTAGCCTTATTTCAATATACATTTATCAAGATATATAACAAACCCTAGAAAATGAAAACATTATTTTAAAACACTCGAGAAAGACATGCTTACTTTTTTCAGTTCTATTTCACTGAGAAAAAGGGTCATCTGTAAATTCATCTGCTTTAATTCACAATGCTAGCAACTGAGATGATTTTTGGTTTCAGAAGGAGGCGAATAAAGAGAGGGGGAAAAATTAGGACAATATATGTTGAAATTCACAAGAAAATAAAGATTTTTAATATCTGTCAAACAGCTGTCTGTTTCAGCCAATTTTTTGGTTGTTTGTGGGGATTTTGTTTGTTTTGTTTGTTTGTTTTTATGAGGAACATATATCCTTCAAGACAGTAGTTCCCTATTTTTCATTCTCTCACTTTGAAACCATTTTTGTTTGCCTTCTTTCTAGGACTTGTTTGCAGCTTTTTTATTAGGCAAAATGTCAGAAAAGATTGATCCTTGTTTATCCTTGTAAGAGAGGATGTCACAGTTTGCTTTGTCTTTGACTACTTGTTTATATAACAGATGAAAGAACATCAAGCAGTAAACCAGAAACCTGGTTTTGAGAATCAACTTGGTGTTGAGAATCTTAACAGAAATTGACCAAAATCTTTTCATTGATACAGTCAGTTGTGTCACTGATTAGAAGTAAACATCCAGTACACTTATGCTATGCAGTTAGAGGATTCATTGAAAGTTTGAAGATTGTAAGTGCTTCTGGATCTCTGCTACCTCAGCAGTGCTTCAAGTTCAGTTTTAGCTCTCCCAGCACCAGGCCATTTTATGGAAACCTATATCCCTGTAAGCAACTAAATAATAGCTCAACCCCTTTCCCTGCTTCCTGGCTTTGCTTTCCTCACTTCCCTTGGCCTCTTTGTTAAAATTCTTCTCACACTTGGAAAAATCTCCTTTCTGTATGCAGAGGTTGAGGTTCATATGTCTCTCCATAACCAGCTTGGTGTGCACAGAAACCTGAATACCATATCATTTACACTTGAAGCTTACTATGTTAGGGATGCTCTCTTGCAGGTTTGCACAGGGACTAGGCTTGGGGGAAGTCTATCAAGCAACAAAGAATATAAAACAATTCTAGCCTGTCTCCTACAGACATTATATTGACAGAGCTTTATGTTGCACAGAGACTTTTTCAAGAGTGTGTTGGAAATACAGATATGAAAAGATTTTTTTCTTACCATTTCAGTAAACCTCAGCATTTACAAAATGTGCTTGGACAGCATTTGAAACACATGTTTGGTTTTAATTATTCTCATAAATTACATGCACAATCATAACAGTACATATCACTTTTTAGGTGTAGTTTTAGATGTTCTAAAATTAGTGCATTTGAACTGATTTAGTGGAATCCACCAAATTAAAATAAATTATTGTGAAACTTCCTAAGCCAATGAAGACTAGATTTGGAGCTGGTTTACTGGTTCAAATTGTTCTCGAACTGTACAAGGAGAAAATGTGCTCAGATCTCTGACAATAGGAGGACACATTCACACCACTGGAAAGTAAGGAAAAGCAACATTCTGCCCACTACTGATTCTTTGTTCAATGACAAGTTGTCTAAAAGAGGTTTAATCTGGTATTCAGGATGAAAACCAAGGATGACCTAAGATCTTCAACATTTCTCTACATCCATCTACATATTTCAGCAGCCATGAACAGCATCAATGTAGGAAAGAGAAACATTAGACCCCAGAGTTAACAAACACTAGGGGGATCCTGGCAGTATACATCTGTCATTCCATTGCTAAGTCACAGCATAGCGAGGTGAGGGATGAATTTGGACTGTATGCTTACAGTCATGAAAATAGTCCTGTCGCAAACTGGATCTTTTCCCATTTTGTTGAAAAATGAGTGTTTACCACACTGAGGAGTAAACACATAGTTCTTATAAAACCAACAATTCAAAGCACTTACAAGCCACCAAAATGCTCTTAAGGCACCAAAATGTGGTGTATGAGTATAGAATGCTGTTTTGATAAAGAGGAAAGGGTTCCTTAAGTACTAGAAGCATTCATTTGATACTCAAATTTCCAAGCTCTGCTGTGACTGAAATACAGAGGATGCATAAATGAACACCTATATTCACTCTGTGACTTGACAGAATGCTCTTCAGAGATTCAAAATTACTCAATTACCCCTTTTTCCTATTCTTGTGAGGGTAACCTGACTCTGAAGTTCTAAAAGAAAGTCAGTGTTGACCCTGTCATGTGGTGGTATCAGGCGACCTTCTCTAAATGCTCCCTTGTACAACAGAATGTCTCCTTATCACAGTGCTCTCTCACCCACAAATAACAGAGAGAAAAAGCAAATTGCCATCTTTCCTGAAGGTAAGAATGTTCTGGTAGCTCTGACAGCTGAATGCCTTTCATTACAATTAATACTGGAAATATTTGGGTGACTGAATGCCACTTAGTGCTGTGATATTCAGCAATCCTCAGCAAACAATTTGCCCATCACAGGACACCCAGTTGAGATATAGCTGCATGTTGACTGAAGTTTTTATCATCTTTGTAGATCTCTAAAAGCCTCCCAAGACTTTTCTATCTCACAAGGAGATTCAGATCTAACTGTACAGTGACTGCTATTGGTGTGGGGATATCTGCTGCCAATACAGGACCGCCCTGACAAATTTATACGAAAGAAAAGGGTTATGTGTGGTATACTTCCTTTTTTAGTTACTATAAATGACAGTGCCATGTTGATGAACATAATGAAACACCAGATGCATAGGGAAAAGTAGTGATACATTAAATGCTGGTTTGATAAGTCCTTATAAAACTCAGTGGGATATTTTATTTTCTTTCATTCCCAAAGCTTCCTACTTGCAAAGTGTAAAATAGCCCAAATAGAAACAGAAGAATTAGAAATAGCACAACACATCACTGTCCATATTCTGTCAAACCTAGAGCACTTTTAACACATCAGAGCTGAAAGTGAGGAAATGAAATGCACTCTTCACTCTGAAAAAAAACCCAAAAGTAACAACAACCAAAAAAAAAATAACACAACTGAACAGTACCTGGACGAGCCAGGAAACTTTTACTAAAAATCTGTCATCTGTGGTTGTCTGTGTTATTGACCTCTTCCCAGAAGAAGGGTGGAGTCTGATAATTTCTCTTTGAGACAGAAATAATGCCTAAAATCAATTGTTGACAGAAACACAAGGCTCCTCTTGGAAGGAATTATAGACATTTTAAGGTATAAATTGTCTAGCTGCCCAAGTGCTTCGATTTACTTGTCCACCTGTATTGAATAAAACCTCATCAGAAACATTTTGGGCCACCAAAAGCACTTTTGTATTCAGCTACATTATCCTGCAAGGTCTTAGTTTGCAAGAAGCTGTTTGTCCAATGGTAACAAAGATGACCTGCATATCCACTAGTCTGGGGAGCCAGACAGCCTGAGGAAGGTGCAGAAAGCAAGCTCAGGGTGAGAGTTGGAGGAGCAGAAGCTCTCTAATGGCTTGGCCCAAAGCAGAGCCCCACAGCTGTTCTTCCCCTCTTACTTACTGAACATGAGCAACCTCATAGCAAATGTACCCTGTGCACATGAGACATGCACACACTCTCTCTAGAAAATAACTCAGATGTTTTTTTAAAAGACAGTAGCCTTTTTTTTTCCCCACACTTTACTAGCCAAATAAATCACTAATTTTACAGTTACTGAGTGTACATTTGAAAATTAAGGCTGTGAGATGTTTAAGTGCAGATCTCGTGACCAGGCACTCTCTAAACACCAGCCATTCCCACTGTACCTATGTGTAAGGTGATTTTCTTTCTTTACCTAGCTGCTATCCACAGCAAGCCACAGACTCCTAAATTTGGCTCTAATTATCTTACAACATCAGGGAAATTATTTTATTCTGGAAGTCAATAAGCGAGCTGGGCTTTGAGACTGTACTAATTGTGATCTCTTTATGTAAGCAAAGGAGGGCTAAGTCCTTGTAATTAATATAGTACATTGGCATGCAATAAACAAAATAAAGAGCTATAAATAAGACCATATGAATGGTCCGTTCTTTTATGGCATTTGCAATGTGATACAGGACTCTGCTTTGCAAGATACTGTTCACAGATGTATACATATAGGTACGTGCAGTGTGTGTGCATAAATATGTATAAAGATAGTTCTTCCTAGAAAGTACTAAAGACTTTAAAGACTTCATTCCTTCTACTTTTTGAACACTAGTAAAACCACACACACACATATATATATAAATGCCAAATGCCTTTCTTTAGGGACAGTGACAGAGTTGTGCTAAAAGCCTGACATCCAGAGCATATGCACTTCTCAGGATTTTAATTCCTAGCAGCTCTAGCCTGGTCCTGTCAAGTGAGAAGCCATCAGCAGATGCAGCACCAATCATGCTTTTGGACTGCATCTTCCAGATCAGCTTCAGCTGAAAGGAAACAGCACAGTGTGAGACCTCTCCACTGCAAAACAAAGCACAGCTGTAGAGATGCTGTGGAGACAGCTTCAGAAAGTGCCCTTCTGATGCCAACTAAAATGTTACAATCAATGCACCCTCAATTTCCATCCAGGACAAGCACCCTGCTGCTGGTTCTAACCTATTTATAAACTATTGGAGCTTCACCTTAACAATTTTAATTGTGCTGCTTCTTTGTCCTTTGTTAGAAGGATAATGTGGAACTCTACTATTATGATTTTTAAACTTCATATTTTTGTTTAATGGCATTAATTTATATAAAATTTTCTTGTAATCTGTTTTCTCTACCTTTAAATGTTCTTTAATATTTGTTTCTCATTTAAGTCGCAGAAACAAATTACATTTTCTTTCAGTGTTTACCTCACCAGGCCGACGTCCCACTTTTTAAGTTTCTTTTTATTTGTTTTTCTAATCTCCTTCTTTATGTTTATTTAGGATTAATTTTTTTTTTCTATATATGCAAAGGCACAGAATGGCATAGATGGTGTCCCATGCCATATGGTGTTGCCAGTGAGATATCTGCTGGCACTACTAGCTCTCATGGAAATGGCTTGTCAAAAGTATTTTAAACTTGCATTTGCCTTTTTAATGGCAATATGATAGCAGTAGCTCCTAATCGCTCTGTGAGCAACTAGCAGATGCAGAGCCTTCTCATCCTTAATAACTTCTGACTAAGGAGCTCCCATGATATAGGAGAAATTCTGCTTATACTGACTGATTTAACCTTCACTTTCATGATCATATTTCATCAAATCTCTGTGATCACCCAGGTCACCTGGTTCTTTCTCAAAAATATCCAGTTTGCTCTCTGTACTGATGGTGACTTCTTTAAGACTGTGTCACCAACAAAGTTCTCACACTACCATACCTCTCAAAGACACCAACATTAAACCAGGACAACACCATGATATCCCCTTGAGAAATCAGACTACTTAGCCCCCTGGCAGCTTCCCTGACCCCCTTACAGCAGGACTTCTTGTCATTTTAACCATTTTCTTTGTAGATGTATTCAATTTAGATTATTAGCAGCTATCCATATCTCCTCTGTTTTAAGTAGTATTTTACAAGTCTTAATTGTTCTACAAAATTTAAGCAGGTGAGGTCTCACAGATATTCTGAATTTTGGAAATCAAAATTACTTCCATTATGACAATAATGGCTGCACAACCACTTTTGTTAAATATGTTATTTTCAAAATCTTATTACTCCTTTTTTTCGAGTAAAATATTTAGCTATTCTATGCCATTAATTAAAATCACGTTTTTTGAAACTAAAACATTCCTTCTTCTTCTTTTATTGAAAGAGCTTAAATTAATCTTCATATTCTTATGCAACAATGATGAAATTTTCACCTTTCAAACTATTTCAACTTACTCTTTCGTGGAAGTACCTTGAATTACCATTAAACAAATAACTGAAATTATTGTAAGATAGAAAGAATGTTATGCTCTTACTGAAACAAATGAAATTTGAATTGCATTATTATGTCAGTGTGACTTCCTAACTTTATTCCTTTATTACTGCCCAGTGTACATTTCTGCAACACAGCAAGAAATGCCTTTGTTTTCCCTGCCACAGCTGACTAAAGCTATCAAGAGACATAACAATTTTCAGCAGAGCTTTATCTTGTACTCCCATGTTCCTGTGTTGTGACACTTTTGGGAACAAGTGTGACATTTTGCTCAGATTGAAATAATTTTGCTTCTTTTAAGTACTGCTGAACTGTATGGTGATTTTTTTTCTTTCTTCATCTTGGTACAGCCATGCCAGACAGCATCTTGTTTATTACAGAGTAGCATTTCCCTTCTAGACTACTTCCCAGGGTGATAATACAATAGTTTTTTAAGAAAGCCGTGGAAATACTGCATGATATTGAGAACAATTCAAATAATTGCTCAAAGACTTAGGACTTGGAATTGTGTTTCAACTTCTCCCGAGGCTATGTAAAGAATAGAAGTCCCTTTCACTCCAGGGATGTGACGCTGCTTGTATACATTTACCTCAGTAGACAGGACTATTTTCATCAACAGCAATAACAAAGGGCACAGAGTGAGAGACACAGACAAATATTAGGAAGTCTCTTAAGGAGGGCTTGTAGATCTTTTGTCCTCATCAGCTTTGTCTCTGCTTTGCTTTGAGCTCCTTTTCACTTTGCAGAATAATATCTCAAAAAACCAAGGACAAAACTCCTACAGATATGAACACAGCACTCCAGAAGAATACCTTGCTTTTGAGCTTTTCAATGATCCCGTCATGTTTGTTCTCTGGCAAAACAAATTTGTGGCAGAGCTGTGCTGCTGTTGTTCTCTTGCTTTACAATCTCTGAGGGAAATTAAGTTAAATACTTTTTCTAACAGATACGAGCCATGACCCAGAGCTCTATTGCTGTTCCCAGTCTTTCACAGGGGCTTTAACTATAGAGCATTTTAAAATGCTCTACAGTGCTACTGCTGTAGTAATAATGATCTAAGGACAGAAACAATGAAAGACTATAGGTATAAGTAGTATATTTTCTCTCAACAGTTGCTAAGAGTTTAAAAAACACTGGAGAAGATTTTGGACCCTTCTTAAATCTGAAAAATACACTATAGTGACTAAAAAGACCTCAATCCAAATTCTGTAACACGTGCTGAATCATAACAGTGGGAAACACAAATGCCAGTATGACACAAAGTAAGAGCTAATTAAAGTTACTGAACATATAAACAAAGCTGATATTTTAAAGGCCGTGAGCAAATGAGGAGGAGAAAATAGAAGAATCCTTGATGTGTCCGAACGTGACTTAGCATAAAACTTATTTGACACTACAATACATAGTTACATGATGTGATGAATCATTTCAAATACCATTGCCTGGAGGATTGGATTTTTTCTTTATTCCTGATAGAAAGCAGCACACGGACACAATTGGAAGATGTAGAGCAGTGCAGTTTAGAAAGATCAGTGGTTGGAGCAACTCTGTTTCAGTTAAGGCTGTTAATTCTCATTCTATTCTTTTCACACTTCAGGGCTTTGTGTTTTGTTTTGGGGCTTTTTTTCCTTAAGCCTTTTTCATGTTCATTTGTTTTCATACTTCTTCACTTGCTAGCTATGTAAGCTTTTTCTCCTGGGTTTCCAGAGGGATAAGTACAAGTTATCTGCAATATTTGCAAGTACTCAGGTATCCAACAGGTAATTTAGCACACTGCAAGCAGCACCTTGATGTTAATTAACTTTCATTTCCACTCCTCACCCTCCCCACAACTAAAGGTGGCATATTGGATACATTTTGTTAATATTTCCAGGAGAATCCAAATTACATGACTCAGAATAATAATTTCCCAATAGGCTACAGAACCTGCTTTCTTTTATAAGCAAATAGCACAGAGATAGAGGCATCTTATACAAGCGTAAGGAATTCTTTCCTTCTCACTGACATCCTATTTACTTCCATCTTCAGAGCTGTCAGAGCTGGATAGTACCGAAGCTGATAAGAGATATCCAAGCTGGGCTCAGAGTTTCTTCTGAAGTTAAACACATACGGTGTTATCTGAAATCACACTGCCTTGTTAGATGAGATAATGGGAAATGATGTAACACATCAGAGGGAGAAAGCAAAATTTTGAGATCGACTACCTGCTGACAACCCCAAAGACAACAATTCCACCACAAAACAACATTACAGATAAAAGTGGAAAGAGTTGCTGTGAACTATATATTGTGTACCTGGTGATCACAGCAGCTTGCTGTGTTTGCAGAATGTTCTTCTGCAAACTTTCCATGAAAGGCTGGGAAATTATTCTTCATTTTATAGTTTTATAAGCATTTGTTTTATCATTATTGACACAAAATGTAAGAAGCTATATGTCCAGATGAGAAAAATATCTAATGAGCCTATCTGCCAGGGCAAGAGAGATTTCTGGCACAGAAAGAAATATTGAACAGTAACTAAAAATACTCTCTCCTCTCCAAGTGCTGCTTAAGAGACATTTTTTTACAGCAGCTTCATTCTCCAACATATTTATTTTAAAAAAATATGTTTTTATTGCTAGGTTCCACTTAGGTGATAAATAAGAAAGCTTAAAGGGCTCAATAATGAATTATAAAACAGCTGCCTTGCTCTACTTAAACTGGACTGCTTTATGGCTATGGTCTTTCTCATTTTGGCTTCAATTCTACAAGGTACTTAGCCTAAATTTAAGCACATGCTTTTTGCTATTGGCTTAGGAGGCCTGATGGTCAGGCACAGGTCCTTCTGCCCAGGTGCTCAGTTGACACAACCTTGCACACTCTAGTGAAAGGAAGCATCCATGCACAGGGGAATATCATGGTGTACCCTATCTGGAAGACACAGAGCATTCTGGATCCAACTTAATTACTTTGACGGTGTTTTAAATGGGTTTATCCAGTGCTTAGCTAATAAGCATTTAATCCAGAGGTTGAAAAAGGCAGCAACCCTGGAGACCGGGTTGCAAAGGGCTGATTTTTTAGGTAGAAAGTCATCTTAAGCCCTAGGGAGTAGACTGTAAAGGCTGAGGGGGATTTTATTAGCATCTTTAATTAAACATCTATTTGACTCCTTTATTTGGCATTGAATCAATTTGTCATTAGTTGTTTTGTTATTTAATTAGAGTGCTTAATTACTGTAAATACTATTAGGGCTAAATCCTGCAAGTTGCTGAGAATTCTCACAACTCCTAGGAATGTCAATTAAAGCCCACACCATTTCCCAGGCCTAGAAAAGTACAGAGGGTTGCTTCTGAGGTACTGCTTATGACAGCCATAATGTTACTGGAAAAAGAACCTTTTGTTTCTGGAGTGACTCAAGTGTCACACAGAGGTTGTTGGATGTACAAGAAGCTATTGTGACCACAAAGTTAATGGGAATTTTCATTTGACTTCAAGAGGGTGATGATTTTGTCCTTAGAAACTGAACACTCAGAGAAAGAGTAAAGCCTTTGGCTTTCTTGTTATGGAAGAAAGTCGCAGAAACTCTAGTGAAAGTCATTACTGACGTGTGACACTGTATAGGAGATCAGAAAATGGTGTTCTCAAGCTTGATGGGGCTGGAGGCAGCATGATTTGGAGAATGCAACAACAATTATTCCAGTCTTGTACTAGATTGAAATATCAAAGGAATCAATACGTGGCCTAAAAAAATAAAACAAAAGTCTTTAGTAGAGCAACAGCAACCCTGTCTTTTTTTTCTTTAAACATCTTCCATTTCTACACCAACAAAAGAAATGGACGTTTGGGAAGGATCTCAGCAAGAAAAGGATAACTAGAGTTTTGAAATACAGAGAAAAACTGTGAGAGGAAATAGCCTCAAGTAACCAAGTCACTCATACTCCACAGAAGAAAAAATTGTTTTGAGGTTAATAATATAACTAATTATTTGGGAAAAAATGATTTATGGAAAACTTTCTGCATTATTTCATGAAAGGCAAAATATTTCACTGTGACATTTCCAAAACAGAGAGGCTTAATTTCTGTTTTGACATGATTTTTCAATTTAATTAAAAATAAAAAACCAAGTGAAACAAAACATTTAACATTCATTCCCATAATATTTAAATCAAGATTATGTTCCTTTTTTCTTTCTATGGCTCAGTGATGAAAAAAGCTAGAGAAAATGTTGTTTCAGAGTAATCAGAACCAAAAATTTTTTACAGGTTTTCTTTTAAGCTACTGACCCAAGCAGGATCCATTCCACACAGCTTTCCCCATCACTGCTCTGTGTAGGCTCTTGGCAAAGTGCAGAAAGTGAGATGAGAGAGAGTGCACAGACAGGATCCAAACTGTTGAGAGGTCAGGGCAGGGGCTCGGGTCCTAGCATAGCTGAAGGGAGGAGAGATCGCAGGAAACACAATGCAAAGCCAAATAAAGTCAGTGGGAGATACTCCATTGACTTCAGCGGGTGTTGAATTCGAACCAAGCCAACAGAGAAGTGTGAAAAATGAACAATGGGGCATGAGGAAGGAAAGGACAGAGAGTGATGTGAAGTGGGGGGAAATACCATCTGCTCTACTTGCTGCAGCCCTAGGAAAGTCGGTTTATTTTTTTGGCTGTCTACACAATCTCAACATCCCCCTCTAACTTCATGAAGTGTAACACTGAGCACATAGGGGAGATGTAGGATTTTTCAGTGGATGCTAACAGCATACTTGCTCCAGCTAGGGAAGTTGTTCATATATAATACAGTACCATTTCCCCATGCATCTGCTATAAAATATGTAATCTAAAAGCTTTCACAGCGTTAAATAGAAGAAGCAGATGGACAGGGAAATTAAAAGAAATTGGCAAGGTAGAAAAGATAAATGGTCAACTGAGATTTGAAATGAAGAAGAGAGTCAATGAGGCAGAGAGCCACAGTGAAGCTATTCCAGATGGTAGAGGCTACGAAGAAGGCGGCTCTCAAAACACTTGAGGAATTCAGACCAAGAGAGAGGGTCCAGTGTCAAGGAGGGCACAGAGACTCTGAATCTGCCTAATCCTCTGATAATATTTAGGCCAGAAAAGAGGTCACAGCCCAAGAGGAGAACTTCAGTGACTCAGCAGAGGCCAAGCTGCTTCTCTCAGACTATAAAATCTCAGCATATACATTACACTGGTCAGTCTCTGTCTACTGGCAAGCTGCTTGCTATACCACCTTTTCCTCATGAATCAATGGACAATATCTCCCTATGTGGGAGAATCAGAAAAGGCCAGCTCTCTAAATACAAACAACTCTGAATAACGGGAACATTTAAAATCTAGACTTGCATCTAGATCCAGCTGTGCAAGCTCTCCTTGCCTGGATCTTAATTCTTTTTCTTCAGAGTGGCTTTTTCTTCTGGCCAAACAGCAAATTTGACAGAATTGTGCTGTTTCTTGTTCTGTGCAGGCAGAACTACGTATGTGTTTAAATGTAAACAATACACAGATTAATGTGGTCTAATGTGTTCTCTAGACTGCCACAAAGAGAAAACTATTGCTACATTACAAATGATTTATCAAATATATATTAGCTTTAACAACTGCAGATTAGTTGTCCAAGAGCAGTCCACAGAACCCACTGGTGTGAAAGTTTTACAATGCTATCCTAGCCCTCTCCTGAGCTAAGGTGCTTGCTCACAGCCTTTGAGCATCTCAAGGCAGGAATTGTCAGCTTAAACCTTCTTCAGTGGCCTGTTATATTCTGCAATAAAATGCAGTACTCTGCTCCAAACCCTCTTCTTTTCATTACCTATACTGAGGTAATGTTACAGGAATGAGAGACTGGGGTCTACTTCTAATTTTTAATATTATTTTTGGAGGCATTCCTAATAAGGTGAAAGGCTATATTGTCGAAGTCCATTGCATCAACTGTACAATTTTACAGCTCCATTTTGTGGTAAGATCCACGTAATTGAACCTTCAACATCAATTTACTTGATTATAAGTCTGTGTCACTGAGCAAATGGCCATCAAAAGCCTCTCCTCCTACTTCTGATTTCCTGAACTTCAAAATGGAATATTAAGTGCCATTTAGTCACTGACAGTAGCAATACGCCATTTATCAGCCTATTAGGTGCAGCACGTAACACTACTGGGGGTGAATGTAAAATAACAAAAGCCTAACACCCATGTTGCTCTCCCCCTGCTGAAAGGAATAATTCAGTAATTACCAAGCATGCCTCATTTAGTAGCCCAGCCAAAAGATACGAACTGAGTTATTCGCAAGATTTCAGGGGACTAAATTAAGCACCTGCTGTTATATTTTTATCTTCATTTTATCTTTCTACATACTCTAATTGCTAAATTTCACTGAACAAAGATCTTTTCCATGAACTTCACATGGGAATCTCAAGATTTCTCTTACACACTAAAGTCAGAACAACATATCTAAGATACAACCTGTCATTCCCCACATCTTGAAGTGCTGTGAAACCTGTTGTTTCCAGTCAGTTTGATTATAACTGCTTTTTTTGAAGTGAATAGTGATACTAAACCAGTGCAATCCATACCAAAATACACACTGGATAAGGGATCTTATCCCTTTAAGGGTAAGCAAGAAGCCACACTAAATATTATGCACAGTATAATTTTTTGAAATTAACAACCGGATTGTCAATTAATGTAAATAATTCTGCTTATTTTAAGTATAAAGCCTTTGCTAATTTATACCATAAATATATGAAAATATTTATACATTTATATTAAATCTGGCTGTATGGGAAACCAAGTATACTGAGGAAACAGTACTGAAATACCTCTGCATTTGCTGTCCTACCAAAAAAATTCTACATCTCACATTTCATGCCAATGAACTGAACTTCTGTTTCATAAAGAAACTGTGGCACACCAAAGTCTCTGGTCTATCAACCCAAAAAGATCTTAGCTGAAATAAAACCAATAACATATCAGGTAAAAAATGAACAAGATCTCTGTGCATCTCTTTATGGCAAGCTCTTCCCATTTCACTTATCTCTGGGCATATCTACATTACTGCTCAGGATTCAGCAGGACACTTCGAAGCACATCTCTATCAACTGTTCCTGCTTCTGTTCACATCTCAGGATGGCCTTGGCACAAACTATATTTGTTCTGATTCCAGCTGAACTACAGTATTTGTCCCAGCACTTTACTTGATATGCTCCAGTCTCTAAAGGGCACTGTGGGACTGGGGCTAGAAGCAGTGCAAAGTAAATCCCCTGAAATAAGTACCCTATGGACCTTTCTGCTAATCAAATCTGCTCATACAGGCTGCAATATTTGCTAAAATCATAGAATCAACCGGGTTGGAAAAGACCTCTGAGATCATCAAGTCCAACCCTTGATCCAGCACTGCTGTGCTTACTAGACCATGGTACGAAGTGCCACATCCAGTCTCCTTTTCAAAATAGATGTAGTCTGTGTATATTAAATCCAAATATCAAATAACAAACATAAAATGATGGCAATATGGCAAGAGAGAGCAAAGAGATGCACTTGACAGCAACAAGTACAAAGGTTATATGACTATGTGAAAATTTGGGTTTGAGTTAAGGAAAATAAATAAAAATATTTAATGAATAAAGGAATTAATTAGTGTAATCAGTATTATCACAGAACAGGAGATGCTAATCATCAGCCTTTGATGTTTCATAGTATAGCATCAGAGCCCAGTGTTTTGAACTACAGAGTAGTTCTTACCTCCAATTCCCCAGATTAATTATACAGATTTCTAGAATATCAATTTCCTGCAGACACAGTTTACAGATTCAAATCAATAAGGTAATATTTATTTACGAAAATAATTAAGTTCCCTTTTTTTGTCTGAAAAAGGTAGAAATCAATTACAGTAAAAAATGCCTGATTGAGCCTAATCCAGCCAGTATTAGGGGCAACAGGAAAACTCAGCTGGGCTGTGGTTCAGGCCTGAATTTTAAACTTTTGACCTTAACAGTACTGTGTTCTTCGAGCAACAGAAATTTATGTCAGATTAATTTAATTCCCTCCTGTGCAAACACACAGATGATACAGCAACGGTTCTTCGAGATTTAACAAAATTCACATACAAATTTACATTTATTCATTCAGGTTTTTTTGGTAGTTCCACCGCAACAAATGGAAGCAAAGATTTTTTCTCTCTTCTCTTTGAAATCTCTTTTCAGAATAAGCATACAAAGAATGTCTTCTATGTCCCATTTTAAAAAATAAAAGGAAATGGAAGGGCTTTGCAACAAAACACAACTGTGGCTGTAATATATGAGAGTTTTCTTCTAGTAAACTTTTAATAAGTATGGATATAAATTACAGAGAAGATCAGACACAAACAAGTAACACGAAAAAATATTCTCAAGAAATGCAAGAGTCCAGCACTGCAATTCTGATTGTCCATCACAAAAACTTGCCTATAAACACAGTGAAGTTGTGGGAACAATTTTTATGGTAAAGAATACCTTCAATGAATAATTGCTGTGAGGATACAATAAGAAAAACAAACCTCAATACTACACTGAATTGGATAAAAGACAAAGAATGTTAGACAGACACCAGCAACCCATAGATAGCAGCTAATCTAAAGCTATTTTTGTAGCTTTGCTTTGGAAGAAAACAGCCTTCCATAAGAAACATTATGTTCTTTTAATCGTTGCTCTTTCTTGTCCTAAGTAATTTCCTAATTTTTCAACACTTTCTGAATTTTGAAGCATCCATAGTTTTGCCACAATCAACCCCATAGATGTTTCTGACGTGTAGTCACTAAGGCAGTGTGTCATATGTCATCTGAAGATCTTTACAAAATTGCCCTTGTCTCTCTGTTCTAGAAAATGCCAAGAACTCCTGACAATTTTAATTTGCCCTGAAGACAATAATAATCCAACAAACTAACTGAATGAAACACTTACATGAATATTGTTCATGGCATTCATTGTTCACTGAGTTCTTCAGGAGCTGGCCTGTCTGTGAGGGCTGGATGACAAGGCTGCTGTGCAAGGACTCACACCTGGGATCCTGATCCCAGAGGATGACAGGAAAAGAAGGGAGCTCTTTGAAATGAATGCTATTTTTTCCCTGCCTCTTCAATTTTGTCACCTGAATATCAGGATGCTTCTCTCCCTTTTTCAAGCCCAAAAGGAGATAAAATAATTTCTAGAGAGATCCCACAAGTAAAAAAAGTGCATGTACAAGTAGGTTATAACCTAACAAACTAATCTGCAAAATAAAAATACATGTGTGATTTGGGGTTTCAGAGAGCAATTCTATACTTTTCCTTCCGTCTTGGAGAGAAATCCACACCTTGGTAAGAGTCAATTTTGTGCTGAGTAAGTGAGGATGTCTAAAGACTTACATAATGCAAAACTGTGATTTGGCTATCTGACCTTGAGGATTTACTGTTCATTTGTGGAAAGAAAACTCGGTAGCCTTTTTCCACCAGTAGAATCATTGTGTTTGCAAACGTGTTTGAAGACTTTAATTTACCTTTCAAGACTGAGTTCCTGCACAGCTATATATGGTGTATAAACATCTATACAAGGTAAGTATTGGATATTTACTGCACACACACACATGCTTTTCTTTTCATGTACTACTTCTTCCTGGAAGAAATTAGGCAAGAGTAGAGTCTCTCACTTCTAGCTTGCAGGCACATATTTTCACTACTGGCACATTCTTGGCTCCCAGGCATATAATCTAGCTAAGCACAAGACTGCTTCTCATAAGGAAACATAAAGGAAGTGGCACATGAAACAGAGGTTTGCACATGGAAATTTCATTATTAGAAAGAAAAGCTTACAAGATTTATTAAATGTTTTGTCTTCAATGAGAAAAGAGGTTGATCTTTTCCTCCAGATTCAATCCTGACCTGTTTAAATTTTCTGATTACCATCTGAAGAAATTCAAAGACCATGGCAATCAGTTACCCCATATTTTTGCAGGACAAGCTATTTTAGCTGATGCTACAGTTCAGCTTAATATAAATCACATTTTTCCCCCTTGGTTTCTTGCTTCTTTATAGCCAGTTACCACTGGGTTACATCACAATCAAGCTTTTATGTTGTTTCTTAACTCTCGGTGGAACAAAGATAAGAGTCCACATATCAAAAAAGTAAAGTGAATATAGATTTTATTTTCACCTGTTTTCTACAGAAATTAGACTTTTCATTTTTCACTTTCTCCACTGTTAATTCAAAAACAGATATTTAAGAAATATGGCAGTTCACACTTAAACAGAAGTAAGTTGAGTAGCTGTTGACATTTTAATTAGAATACTTTTAGTGGAAGAAGTTCCAAGAAAAAAATGAACTGAAAAAAAAAATCTACATTCAATTAAAAGCAAACAAAAAATAAAGCCATATTTCTAATTTGGGAACTGTCATTAGTTTGTTTATTTGGGGTCTTTATGCCCAATTCTGAAAAAAGCTAATATAGTTTATTAAATTTTATATTGATATTTGATATTATCATAACATTCAATGAAAAGGACTACACAAATACTAATTTATTTCCTCTTCCAAAGCATTTCCCAAATCCCAGTTTGAACACACTTAGCAAATATTACACTATAAACTTCACACCAATACTGTTATCACGCTGCATACCATTAGCTCCTGCAACAGCTAGGAAAAGTGCCCGAGGCAGAGATGCAACAACTTAGTGGGACAGGGCTCATCAGTACTTCTAAAGACTAACCAGTACTGAATCATTTGAAAAGTGCATAAAACCAGTTATTAAGTGGATTAAATTTATTTGGTCTCAGATGTCATGAACAGTATTCACAACAAACAGTCCTTGGAGATCCTACTTGCGAGAGCACAAGCAAGGGAAGTCTTGCATATCGATGCACTAATACACCGCATTCCAGCTCATTCACAACTTAAAGCTTTATTGTAGAAATTCAAATCCTATTGCTCTTCCAGCAGCAGGTAAGGTGACTGAAATGAATGGGATCATTCATCATTCATCCACATCAGAAAGGGAACAGAATTTGCCTTGCAATAATGAAAAGAATTCTTTTCTTCCAGCCTATCACCACATGCTTCACTTGCAGCAAAGGGACAATTTAACGGTACCAGCTCTTCCCACATTCACCAGCAGAAACTCACTCATCTCAGGGGGACTGTGACTTGAAGGACTGACCTCTATTATCTGAAATGTCAAACTGTCATAAATTTGCCTGTTTGATTCCCTCCCTCCATAGCTGTGGCAGCTCCTGACCCAGCAGAGCTCTCAGGCATTTCCACATCATTTCTACAAAACACAATGCTGAAAACAGATCAGTGAGAGATGGGAACGAATGTGTGGAAATGTGCACAGTCTATAGGGCCCAGAAAGAGACTTATTTTCAGATTAAAAAATTGAAAATAAAAATTCATATTTTGTCTTTTAGCTGTTGAGAAAACTGATATTTTTTTTCTGGTCTACATTATTTGGGGATAAGAAACCATTATTTGGATTTCAGTCAAAATACAAAGGAGGTATCTCTATCTTTCTCCCACTGGTAAGCAGGCATATGCACACATGCTAAAGCCTGAGAAGAGGCAGAGGTTGCAGAACAGCCTGACAACTCTGTTTTATGGCATCAGCCAAGCATATCTTACTATTTTTTTTACAAATACCTCACACCCAGTTATCTCCAGGTAAGTGACGTAAACCACCAATGTAGCTCACTATGAAAATGACACCACAAACTGTAAAAACTGTTGTGTAACTTCAAATTCTTCAACCATAAAATGAAAATGTTTTGACAAATGTTTACAAGAGTGCACCAGAACACAAGTAAGCTGAGAGAGTGTAAGAAAATGTTTACTAAAGTAAATTCGGGAACACATATGTCTTGCCATGATAGACACTAACCTAGCTTACCCCATGACCTGACTATGTCATGGCCTTATCATCATGAGCAAAGTTGATACTTTCATTTTGTAGACCCACATCTTTGAAGTCCCAGAGATCTTTTTTTGCCAAATACCCATTCTTCCATCAGAAATGTCCAATGTTATCTACTTCCCCAAAGGCTAAGAAGATCCACTATGCATGAAGTGCTGCAATATTATGTCTTGTGGCTTAGGAATGGTACTCTGCAATTTCATGTTCCCATTGAAACACTCCAAGCCGTGAGCTGCTCACCTTGTCCCTCCCCCTCAGTTCCCTGCAGCAGGTTGGAGAGAAGAACTGGAGGCACCAAAAGTAAAGATTAGAGGTTGAGATAAGAAAAATCTACTGGAAACAGAAATGGAATAAGAAAATGAGCAGTAACAGCTACACTATTGATAACAAAGGGTACAAGAGAGGTGAATGATTCACACACAATTCACTACCTGACCACCTCCTTCACCATGCTGCGTGACTGGAAGGGACACTTTCACCTTGCCCCCTGGTAATGAGGTCAGGTGGTATGGAATAACCTCCTCCTTGTCCTAGCCAAGCCCCTGCTGGCCACTGCAAAAATTCACTCTGTCCTGGCTGGAACCAGAACATTGTGATACTTTATATTGCAGTAACAGCAACCAGTACCAGGAGACATGTGTGAAACATGCAGTACATATGTAGAAAGAAAATACAGTCACTGCTTGAAAGAGAGAGGAAAAGATTACAGAGGGCCAGCCCAAAACTAACACATTGCAAGTAGGTTACAAAAGCCCAGAGGCTTAAGCTTGCCTTTTGAAAAAGAATAGATTTCAGTCCAAACAAATGACTCTCACAAAATACTACTTCTGCCACTCCACTGGCCTGAGGGTGGCCTTGTTAACTCCAAGAAGGGGATACTTATGGTAAAGAAATGTTTTGCTATGGGTATGACTGCAGTCATTTGAAAACAGCAAATCACAATGCATCATTACAGAGCTTGGGGAAAGGAAAGAGCAGAGATTTAAATAAGTCAGCCTTGCTTAGATTGTTCAGGATATTGCTAAGAATGAGAGGGGATAGATAATAGCTGCATAACTCTGAATCTAGGTTGAAACTGTATCTCGAAGGACAAAATTATATTGATACAGGCATTGTGTTCATAAGGTTTTTCTTAAATTCTACAAATCCTACTGTCAGATGGTGCTTCAAAATCAGATTTGGTTTCAAGGAAAACTTCAGGAAGGTTGGTTATTTTTTGTGTTGGTTCTCTTGAGATGTAATCCATGAGATGCTAAGAAGAAAGGCATAACCTACAGGCTTTGCTCCTTTTCAGTTAAAGGAAAATACATCAACAGGTGAAAGAAAACTCCAGTGAGAGCCCCAGTGGCAAAGTGTTACACAGAACCAAATCCAGAGAGGAGGGCTGAGAAGAAAGGGAACAATATTTGTGATTTTATGCAATCCTTCTGTCTCTTTTCTAGAATGAAGATTATGTAGGTTTCTCATGAACTAGATGGAGTCAGCTTTTGACTTATTAGGGTTTATTTCCTAATCCACCCATTCATGTACTGCAACATTCTCATAGATATCCTAGGCAACTAGTTTCCTTAGTTTTGGAGTCATATCAAACTTTTACCTGTTGTCATTGCCTCTTCTTTTCCACATGGGTGTCTTTCACTGCCTGTTTTAATTTCCTCCACAAGTTAGATCTAGAGGGTATCTCATTAGATCTGTGCACTTAAACCATAGACTTCTATTATTTGCTTTTTGTAAGTTTTCTGTTTTCATTTAATATCTCTATAAATTGTCATGAAGACTAGAGCCTCTTTGTTGGCAACAGACTTTACAGACTTCAGGAAATATCAACTCTTTTCAAAGTCACACTAAATTCAGTTGATTTGTCTTTGTCACCGGGAAAACTCCCCGGGCAGGTGGAGCCTGTTAGCCCTGTAAGGCAATCCACCTACGTCCTGAGGACCTCGCTGCCACTGTCCAAGCTCGCTTGGCCCCGGCAGATGAACCTTAGGATTAAAGGGTGGGCTCAGTTCTGCGCGCACTGTGTCCCACCTAAAATAAATCCAATGCGCAGGCTGGAAGGCGTACAAAGACCTTCCTCAGATCTTCGTTCGCGAAGTCTGGCCATTATTATTATTATTGTCTTTGTCACCTATATCATTTATGTCTCTACAATCGTTAGAGTCAAATTTCTTTAATGCCCTCATCTCCTTCCTGCTGCAAGTGATTTTGGCCCAAATGGGTGGTATTGCTAACGATCTATTCCTGTATTAACATGCACCACGATCTCTACTTTTATTTTCTCTTTTTTTAAAAAATTGTATCCCCCAGTACTGTGATTCCATGTTTCTGTTACCTTGTGACAGTGAATTTCACATTTTCCACCAGCAATTCTCTTTCTTCTACTTTTTTGCCCATTCTTCTTACAATATTACAAAAGTATTTCAGTTGTTTTTTGAAACCCAGTAAGGAAACAGCTCTAAATCTTTTCCTTCCCTGTGTCATGACACATAAGAACTACTGTTTTTTCCCTGAAGCTCATGCTTTTACTCTCCAGTATCTTTCACCCTTGGTTATGTCCCTTTTATTTTGCCACCTCTATTTATTTAAGAAATGTTTTTAACAGCCATGCTCAGCTCATCCCCAGAAGGCTTTTAGCCCAGCTACTCCACTGGAGTCCATCAGTCTGGAGGATCTCTTGTTCCATGAATGCTTCCTGATGGTCAGCCATCCTCAGACTTTCCTCACAGCGTTTATCCTTGAGCCATCTGTTGTCATGCCTGGCCTTTGCCTTCCTTTTCTGAGGACTGGAAGGCTTCTACTGAATGTTATGCACATGGAAATATCATTGCCACCTGGCAGGAAGAAAATATGTTCCACGTTGTGGATAGTGCACGATTTTAAAATGAAACAATGTTTACAGGGAAGACTATAGGCTTCCTGCACCCAAATCTTCATTCCCCCAGTGGTTACTGGACCAGCTAAGTGGGGCCACTTTCCCCAGCTACTTTAGTGCAATCCTATTAGAGAGCAAGCTAGAGAAACAAAAATGAAGAAAGATGCTGCAGCAATGCTACCTGAGGAGGAAAGGGCAGATTCCTAGAATAAAATGCAATTTTTCTGTAATTACTTACAGGTAACGTAAATAATTTTGGCAAAATATAGATCTTACAGCTACTGTGACATTGTTGTGCATCATAGTGCTGTTCTTTTACAAATGGGAATATGGAAAAAGTTGATAAATATCCTTAGGTAAATCCAAGCCAAAGTCAAGTGAGTGAGATCCTTTTTCTTTTATTCAAACATGGGTGAGATTTCACATCCACTATTTAAGTGTACTGCCTTTACAACAGTAAAGAAAGAAACCAAGGGAAAGGAAAAGAAGATGCTCGTAATACTTTTCTATCATACTCCATAGTCCTGGTTCAGGGGCCTAATAGTTTTCTGAGTTTAAGGACTCTTATCTCACTGCATTTAAACCACTTTCACATAGGAAACTGCCCCTGCATTGTGTTCTCATAACTTACCTGATGGTAGATAACATGAGCCTACAGCAACAAAGGGTACTGCAGGCAGCTACAAAGGTGAGAGCAGTTCTGCCCACATGTCACCCAGTCATTAAAACCGACCCCAAAGGCTGTGCCATGATGTTAGCAAAGCACTAAGACTCAGCTGCTTAGCTGAGCTCAGCTCAGCACCCTGGCTGCATTGTTTTTGCTCACCTTGGAAATTTGGCAGAGTACAATCATGCTGTGCAGGTACCCCTGACTTACTTAATGTGCATATTTTAACTTATTTAGTCAGAAAAGGCACAAGAAAGACCATGAAGATGATCAGAGGTATTCACCCATCTCTGTATGAAAGAAATCAAAACAGACTAAAACATCTCAAGCAGGAACAGGATGACATAATTCTGCATATTTGTGAATAACAGATAGAGGGGGTCTTTGTTTGTTCATGATGCAACAAGCAGAGGGTGTTCACACAAATTTAAAGCAACATTTTCTCACACAGTCCATAATTAAACTATGGACTCCACTGCACAGTATATTTCAGCGGCCAAAAAGCCATAAGAAAAATTCAGGATTGGCAAATAGATTAGTAGTTATTAAAATCAGATTAGTGATTTTCAGTCATGGTCTTCCAAATGTAACCTCTGGCTCAGGAACTCAGAAAACACACAAAGGGAAGCTCCACTACCTCCTCCATGCTACTATTAAATTCTTTCCCTGAGCATCTACTTCTGACACTTTAAGAGACAAAATGTTGGTCTAAAACAACGTGGCAGCTCTTAAACTACACATTTTTACATCCTCTTTTTAATGCTTTGATATATAAATTTTACCAGTTTAGACTTCTTTACATACTGCTATTCTGCACATACTTAAATCTTTAAACACAGGTTTAAATTTCCATTTTAAACCTTTTATTTCTTAAAAAGCACACACCTATACAAGAACTGCTGGTAGAAAATACAGCCACAAACAAATACAAAGAAATGCCAGCATCTTGCCATGAACTTCATTTCTGATAATGTGTGATGTTACTGACACATAGCATCTTCTCTGCCACTACTGGGAGGACAAAGGTTTCTTTTATCCCACCATTTCTGTAACTGTTTGAAAGGATGTATTCATCCATTAGAGCTCACAGAATCGAATTCCTTCCACTCAATGCAAGGCAGAAAAAAAGGCTCTTGGTCAACATCAGTGCCCCAAGTCACTCGCTCAGGTCCAAAGCTGCATATGGTTTTGAAGATGTGTCAAGTATCACTAAAAAGCCTACTGTAGATTTATTTCTAATGACTTTGGTGTAGTCTGGTATTGTCTATGCTTGACTCCTATAGAACTATAGAGTAATCAATGAGATCCATAAACTTAAGCAGAGTCCATCTAAATACCTCAAAAATAATCTGAGCATAGCATCATAAAGGCTTTTGTTCCTTTTTTTTTTGCTCACCTTGCTTTATATAATAGGACCAATGAGTTGGCTTAGTCAGGGTGGGATCTTAGAGTGACCTTTTTTCTCAGTTTTGCAGTGAGAATATATCAAGTACTGTAGATTTCAATATGAAAATAGGCATTTAATTTAAAAAAAACCTCCACCACAAGTAAACTAACCAATGCTTCAGGCATGCAAAGGATGCAAAAAAAAAAAAAAACAACAAAACAAAAACCAAAAAACTCTCACCCCCAGAACCTCAGATTCTTGAAATGATATTATACAAATCTTTCCCATTGTTTTTACAAAGACATCAATTAACATTTTGTTTCCTCAGTGGATGGCTTTTCTCACCTCACAGCACCATACAGATGATCGGTTTCTATTTAGCTGAGCCATTTGTCTCTAAAAATAGGGAGCACATAAACGCAGTTGGTAATTTTCCTATCTAAACCCCTTTTCTATTTCACTATTCAATAAACACTAATGATTTAACATTAAGTCTACATGGCACTGAACAGCCATACTGCATAATTCAGGTGGTAAGGCCACGTTTGTGATGCAGCTGAAGTGCAGTTCCATCACAGCACTCAAGCAAGCTGAGCAACCTGACAACAGCGAGCCATCATTAAGAAGCCGGACAGGGGTTTAATTGCACAGAGCTGTTGTCTGAGTTAATGTATGAACTGCAGTTTAACATACTGCATGGCCACGTTTGTTTCAGTGCTCGAAGAACACTGTTTAGATCTATGGGATTATGTCAGTTTTACTGCATAAATAAGCAAGACCCTAAAGAGTTTTCACTTTTATAAGTTCTTGAAGAATATACAGCAAGAAAATATGAGCTACCACAACCTGGAAAAAAAAAAAAAAGACTTTTCTCTAGCTAGTATTTCAAAAGGCAAGCAGTTTTCTTTGTATTTACTTCTATCCCTGTAGCTATAATGAATTATTTAAGCAATATCTATAGAGTACAGGATTTGTGCTTTTATTTTATTTATTTGTCTATTTACAAATAGGCTACTTACAAGGGCAAGTGTGCTGAGTCAACACAGGTGTAATTCACTGTACTTTTCCTTTAATCAGTGGAACTAGGTAAAGTGACACCCATCACAAAGCTGACCCAATATATTTAGTGCAGAAGAATTTTTTTATTAGGTTATTAACAATGGACTTGTTTATTACTATTTCTTAAACAACAGGGTTGGCAAGGTGCACTCCCCCCCCCCTTCTTTTCTTACCCTATCACTTCTTTTTAATAGTATTTTAAAAAAACAAACAAAAAAAACCACATTCAGTGCATCTAACCAATCCCTAGGTTAACACACAGTACCTGCCTTTGGGAATGATTCTTCAGGTAGACCAAGCGCTGTAACATAGAAATTTTCAAGCTACCTTCTGAATGACCTGATATAGCCACTTGGCAGAGCACTTCACTACACAGAAGTGTGGTTTCTAAAATCAGTGAAGTTATATCAGTGCTGCCTTCTGCCAGGACTAACTGGGTCAGCAAAGCACTCCCTGAAGGTGGCCATGTGGTTTCTACTTCTAGAGGTCGTTGCTTCAGAGCTAGGTCATACCTCTGCATAGTGCTCACCCTCTCACCTTAAGGTCCAGATCCTCAGCTCTCCAGGCATAGTGGAGAGTCAAGTCTCACTTACAAGTTGACTCCATTTACATAAAAAGATCTTTGCAATCCATATTTTTCACTGGATAATGAGAAGCTTCAATGTTGTCAAATCCCATGGTAGTAATGTCTTTGAAATAATCTCCACCAGAGAACAAAAAAATGTAAGGAAGTCCACACTCTCCCCTGTAAACTGCACAGGAAATGAATCAGGGGAAAGGCTAACAACTGTGTAAGTGGCTTGTTCCCAAGACCTAGGGTAATCTGTGAAAGGCAATGCCAGCTCCTATCAATACTTTCTTGGCACTAGGAAGCAAAATCTGTAGACAGGAGGAGGGGCATAAGTCCAAAGAGTCACTGTGTTCCAGGTAATGGTAGCTGGCATGAGAAACCCTTGAAACTATAACAGGCTATTATTGTTTATAGCAGCACTAAGAATAGAGAAGCCACAGACATACAAATCACAGCTGACAGTCTGGTCTCTTAAATTGCTTTGTGTTGTTTATAGAAATGTATTAAAGACTATTTGTATAAGATGCACGTGCAATAATACTCTTTTCTGTTAAATGCTTTACTTGAATTAGAGACTGAAGGATCTGAGCCTAGATCAGTGTAATATAAAAGGCACAGACCTCCAGGTATTTTTACTGAACGAGATCAAGTTGTGTGACATTAGTTTATTGTATTGTCATAGCTACCCTTCACTCCCTTGCTGTAACACACACCCCAGGTCAATAGCCTGACTTTGGTCATTGCACATGAAATGAATCATAACTATCTTGCTGATATTTCCAGGTCTATTGAGACATCTTTCCTTATGTTATGAGTTTTTAGAGGTGGGAACCACGTTGTCATTACTGTTGTCTGAGGTCAAAAAACACCATGACTGCTGCCTAGGTCCTGCAGCATTTATTCTAAAACAAATCAGGAACATCAGTTCCAGGGTTCTTTAAGATGTGAACTTTAAAGGTATCTGCCTGTCTATGCACACTTTTCCTAAAATGATTAATGCAGGACTGCTAACATATCCGGGTTTATTGGCCAATAATATCAGCAACGTATGTGACTTTGCAGGAGGTTTTAGCTTTGACGTAATGAAGCATGAGTTCAGAGGCAGACAGAAAGGGAATTCTGCTTTCATCTAGGTTAATAATTCCCATCTGAACTAGTCTGGCTTAGTTTTTTCCCTACTGTGGAGGTGGGATACAAACCATTGCTGCTTAAAAAAAACAAAAAAACAAAAACAAAAAAACCCACAACAAACAAACAAAAAGAAAACACAACAAAAAAACACTGAAAAAAATCCCCCCAAAAAATCCAACCCAAAACAAACCCAAAACACACACACCCCAAATAAAACCAAAAAACAAAACAAAAAAAACCCAACAACAACAAAGAAAAAAAAATACCAAAACCAGAACAAACCTGCAGATTTCAATTTAACACAGTCCATGTTTTACAGAAAGTTCAGGACAGCCTAGTCATTTAACTGTAACAAGCAAGAGCAGTACAAGTGAAAGGGCAGAAAAGCCAGGGTGCCTATTAATTCCACACTTTCAACTTGATGACATTTCGTAAACTGTGGAACAAAGCTTTGATTCTAGTTATTTGGGAGTCTGAAACCAGAAGATGATTTTGGCACCTGAAGAGCAGGTTCATTTCATGTGCATTGTAAAATGGAAGGACAGAAAAGCAGAAACACCAAAACCTTGTTCCAGTCAATGTCTTTCCAAATGTTTGGAAATCATATGCATTAGCAGGGTTTTAGGTTACTGATATTAAGGTTGTATTATATAGATATGTTAACATGCAGATATTCAGTTATTTAGATATTTCACAATACTGTTTTGACTGAATACTCGAGTGCTTCAAACTAAAAAGCAAATGAATTCAAGTTCTGCAATTCTGCAGCTCATACAACATTAGATTAAAGTTAGATTTAGAGAAAGATCCCAGAGGCTACAAGAAAAAGAGACTTGTATGCTGCTGCTAAGACTAATATAGTCATAGTTTATTAATGTAGACAGTAATGCATAATGAAATGTCATTAATTCTCACATGTAATATTGGTTTCTAATTTGAGGAATTGTGTCCAATTATCTGTAGTTTAGTTATTCAGATTTATAGCTTGGCAACTCAGAACAAGCAAGTGCTGAACTCTTCTCCATTACCCGAGAAGCCTGAAGGAAAAAAATACCTGTTCCTTGCCACCTGTATATTTCCCAAGTCTTTTTACTGTTCTGGTTTTATGATTCAGTTCTCAAAAGGAGACAATGAAAAGCCCTTTGGTAACGTTCACAGTGTGCCTTATTCCAGATCTTTTTCCTTTGTATTAAGGCTTTTATCCATAAAAGGGCATTTTATTTCAGCGCAACTCTTAGGGTTGACTCTTGTTTTGGTGCTCAGAGACCTCTTCAAGAAAAATTTGTCAGGCTTTCTGCCACTTATGAAGGTCATGTTTAGCATCTCAGACCATGCCTTTCTATCAAGCAACTAAGGATGCATCAACATAAAGTCTGCTAAGACAGTACTTGTTTTTGCCAAGGGTCATTTTTTTAAGTATGCCCATTGGCACTTCATATATTCTGCTTCCTACCAGAGTCCAGGGACACTCTGAAGTTCTTTGCTGAAATGGCTCAAGAATTGGATCCTTTAAATAAAAAAATCTAAGTCGTTCCCCATAGAAAGCACTGCTGATCTCAGCTGCAAGGCTTCCACAGCCTGCTCAGCAGGGAAGCATGAAGATGTCAGGTAAACATAATCATGCTATTTGTGGAAAGTGTGAGATGAGAAAGAGGGAGGGTAATGAAGCATAGACAGAGCAATTCAGTTTCCCAGCCTATTTAGGTAGATTGTCTTCTCTAATTGTTTTTCTCCCTGGAGGTACGAACACAGCGAATTTCGCTACCATAAAGTTAAGCTTTATTATTGCAGCTTTCAGTTCTTTCACAAAGAAATATGTACTGTATTAGAGTAGTGCCTACTAGCAATGCTATAGTTAAGGATGTGTCAGCAGTTGTGCTACAGACCTCTATTTTTCCATGAGATGTGAAAACGAGTTTTAGGCTAAAATTATGCATATAAGCTAGATGTCTAGATTCATATCAATTCTCAGGGGAAAAAAATCCTGGGCACATCCTTTGGTAACTGCAGATGATAACAGACTTTCACAAAAACCCCAAAACCAACCCCCCACCTCGCAAAAAAAAAAAAAAAACAAACAAGCAAAAAAACCCCCTGATACAATATCACCAATGTTACAAAAGGTTGGACAGATACGAGTTAAATGTATAATTTTGTAAGTGTTTAGATACTGCCCCCAGTGACTTCAGTCATTATCTTCAATATGAAATAAATTTCATCTCAGTGCATCAAAAGATCTAAATTTTAATGGGTTTTGTCCAGCAGAAGCCAATCCAATAAAGCACATATTTATCTCATTAACATCTAAATACATGAACAGTTAATTTGAAACCATCAAGACAAGATTGCTCATCACCTTGCAGGGCAAGTTCAGAAGAAAACAAAATAAAGACATACTCTAAGATTCATGCAGACACTCAACAACCAAGTATTTCTGTGTTCTCTTGCTCTATTTCATAATGAAAATTAGCAACTTCAGTAACTAAAGAGTTTATAAAAGTCCTTAAGCAGATAACAAATACTTGAAGAAAGACTATTCTAAAAATCAAAGGCAGTAGGCATGACTTTACATTTAGACACTGGGTATGCACTAACATCCAAAGTTATAGCTACACAAACACAAGACCAGTAAAGCAATTAATTCAGAGTAACAGCAAAGAAAGTGAGCCCCAAAGTCAGATGTAATGACTGACAAGAAAGGAAATTAATGACGAAGTAATAAGACCTAACCCTTATATTGTCTACTTATGACTAGATCTTAAGAGTGCTTTCCAAGCAATTTGATAATATTACCCATATTTCACAGAGAGGGAAAGCAACACGCATGAAGATTAAGAGATTTAGCCAAAGTTACCTGTCAGGCCAAGGACAGGAGTCAGAAAAAGAGACCCAGCAGGCTAGTACCAGTTCAGTCACTATTCAAAGGATGTTTTTTCCTGCAGCAGAAGAGCAGCGCAGTTCAGATGCCTCCTACCCACAGCAGGTGTGGCTGCTTGAACCACTGACTGGGCAAGACAGCCTGGACAGGCAGCCTTTCAGTGATCTGCCACTCCTCAGCTGCCTCCTGTTACCTGTTTGATCACTCCCTCTTACCTCTATTAAATAAGAATCAAACTGACAATCACTGCCTACTTAGCACTTACTACAAAGTGCAGAAGCCTGCCCTGGGGTGGTCACCATGGCAGAAGGGCTGCTCAGCAACTTGCTGTCCTTTGATAAATTGTCCACTAAAGCAAGTGTTGCCAGACTGGCATGGCCCCAGTCAAACCATCATTTTGTGGTTGGGCACCTGAGTTAGAGCCAGGGCTTGCCCACCTGCCAGCAGACATGGAGGGGCAGAGGGGTGTGGAGCCACAATCATGCAGTAGGGAGGAAGTGGTCACTTGACAATTAGGTTCCTAGGGTGACAAAGGTGAAAAAATCATAAAAGATCAAAGTGTGGGTGTAGGTGCAACAAAATGAAAGTTGAAGGACAAAAGATACTGTGAGTTGCTGGAGACAAGAGTATGGGCGGCACTGGTGCACACAAGGAATACAATTGAAGGCGGTGTGATGGCACAAAATGCCACAGCGTCTGGACACATACACAAAGAAATAACAGTAGGGAGCCTGTAGGGTCAGAGCAAAATGCTAATAGATAACATTTTTAGAGGACTATACTAGAGGATGTAGAAACCTTGGTTCTTGCACATGCAGCAGAAGGAGTCCTCTGAGTGAGCTGACCCTAGACTCATGAAAAGAGCGTAACAAAACTGTTTCGTTAGCAGGAAGTCTTTAATGGTCTGTGTATTTGAATTGCATAATGATAGATCAGAGAATAAAGCCACTATCCAAAGCTACTACCTTAGGAGGGAAAAGTACTGTTTACTTTCTGGAAAAAACTCCAGCGACAAAGGTTTGAGAAACAGAGATAAAGGCTATAGCAGAGGCACACAGGAAAGAGAACAGATCAAAGGAAATTATTTCATCATCTCAGAGACCCTGTCACAAGACTACACTGTTGCCCAGTTTTGAGGTCCCCACTACAGCACAAAGAGTTGACAGTTTAATGCAGCATGCCTGGCATTTTACCCCACTAGAAGAGGGTATGATGCATTACCTTAGCATTTTGCCGACTAACATTTTGCCATTGCTATATTGCTCTTGGAAATGCACCATGTGACATTTGAATACAATGATCTTTCAGAACTTGTAAGTGTAAAGCACCTGAAAGTTTAAACACAATCCACGAAGAGATTAGATAAATGAAAAACAAATTAAAAAAAAATCAACTTTTTTCTTTTTTTTTTTTGACTGAGTTTTCTCAGTAATTATCTTGTGACCTATGAACTATAGCGGAACAGTTTTTCAGTAGCATAATTATGTTCAACCAAAGTGTTTGCAGACTGCTAACAACAGAGTCAAGATTTCTGCTGGTCCTGATTTTTTCTTTTAGCTTTTGCCTTTCACATTCCCTTTGTTTTACAGCATCTCATTCACAACTATGCACATACGAGTAATTTAAACAGATTTAGAAGCCTTCACATTGGCAAAAGTGCTAGGTGGAAAAGAAACTGCCTCAGTCAAAACTTCTGTGAGTTGGTGGGCTAGAAGCCTGCAGGATGATATGCTACAAATAATGTCATCCAAAAACATTAAATGGTAAAATTATTTGATTTATGGTTTGCTTTCAACAAGAAACATTAGACCCTTGTGGTAATGATGTTGGTTTAGGCATGCATGTATATGTAAATATATGTACACATATCCTACTACACATCTGAAAGGAAAAAAAATGAGTTAAAAAGCTCCAGTCCCCTTCACTCCTCACAGCTATCCAGAAAAAGCAATAAGCAGTTGAGCACGTAGCATCATATGTATGAGATTAAAAAAATTCTGTCAGGAAACAGTATAAGGTTTTACTTATAGTGACAGATGGAACACACAGTTTATACAGCCAGTTGCCAATACTTGTCTGAATATTTTGATGACTTTACTTTGTTCCCTGTGAGGCAGTGGGAGTTTAGTGCAAAGCATTTTGTAGGACACTGGAGCACATCTGTAGCTGTGGTAAACTAACACCATTCTTCGAATAACAAAGGCACAGTGGTGTTTACTAACTGAAGACCACTTGTCTTCTGTGCTTTCTTTAGCATGGTAAGAATTACTTCACAGATATCAGGAATCACTTGAAAATTTAATAGGAAACCTTACCAGGATACAACTTTTTGAAATTGTTCTAATTCAGAGAACTGAATTAGAACATTAAGTAGCTACCTCAGTTTTTTATTAATTCTATAAATTTTGGGGAAAAAAATATAATCACCAAACACATCCATTATAAAAAGTTAGATAACAGATACCACTCAACAAACATATTCCCCAGCGATGTCATGAGGTACATACACCAAAAAACTAATGAGAATGTCATAAGTTAAGGCCAGTAATTTGAGACTGTCATACTTGTGTATACTAACAGGTATTTCAAAAAAGAATATACACTTGTTTTCTGGCCCAGGTGACAGGGCATAAACCAAACAATTCAGTTTAAAATGGTACTCTTTGGTTCCATTGAATCCTAAACCCATGTCAATATAATGGCAAGCAGTGAATAGTTTAAGGATATAACAGGCCAGCAAGTAGAAGCAAGATTCTGGTCTCTACCTGGCAGACAGTGCTTTTTTAATCAGGAAGAATTAGAATAATTGCAAGAGGTTACCTTTTCTCCTAAGTGCACAGTCATTTGCAAATCTTAAAATGCAACTGCTGTCAAGCTGCACAATGCCTATCACGTGCATAATTTTGGTAGTGAGGCATTTAGACTCATGATTAAGAACGTACAGTTCACTACAAGAAATCAGTCATTTGAATCCAGCAGCAATAAGTATTGATTTTGAACCAATGTGATTCCTTTCTGTACTAAAAAAAAAAAAGCACAAACCCTCAACCCTTGGCTTTTGTAGCACATTTTTTATTGCTATGTTTGCTAGTTAGCGTCCATTTTCAATTCCTATTGACATATGCTTCCCCTCACAATGGCTAGAAGCTTTAAATACGTATGTCTTCTATATTTTAGTGATTGTTTCACTTCAAATTACAGTACTGGTTGTCACTCCTACATTACCCTGGAAACAACTTCCCTAAACAAAATTCAAAGTAGGAAAAGGTAGAAACTCTGCAGGGATCCTATTTCTTGTGAAGTTGTTTTTAAACTACTCCTCCTATTTAATTATTGAAGGGGAGGGTTTGCATTTGCACAGATTTTATCTGCCACCAGCTTTGTTCCTTTGATAAGACAACAGGAAGTTCCCTTCTAACTTCTATACTTGCTTTTATTAGAAAACACATTACTGAGAGACTCCACAAAAGCCAAGGGGAGGATGGCTCCATTTATAAATCTAGAGATGTCAGGAAGGGTCATCTTCAATAATTCAGGACTTTTCATCCTAAATCCATATATTAAAAAAAATTGCTGATTTATCTCATTTTTAGGATTTAAAACAACTGCAACAAAAAGCCAGCACAAACTTTTCTCTGAACCTTAATTTAATAGATTAACGCAATATAATATTTCTTACCTACTTAAAAATCACTGAACTTCTTGGAATATTGGAGACAAATTAATTCAAACATTGCAAAGCTGTAAATCAAAAAATATTTAGAAAACTCAGAATCAAGAATAAATAATACCAGCTAACCTGGCCTCTTATGCGGTATTATTACTGTTTAGTGTTACTGTTATTGCTGAGGTGCTTACACCATTACCACTCAAGGAAATTACTGAAGGACATCTTGATGAGAAATAAAGAATTAATGTATTAAATGCTTTTAAAAATATATCATTGATTAATAGATTCTACAGTAATGTTATAAAAGCTATATGCCAGGATCTGAATGCTGTACAGAAAGGCTGAGATGTAACCTAAGACATATATTTCATTTCAAAAAGGAACAATAAACATTTTAAAAATTAATGTAGTGAAACTGGGTTTCCGGTAATTTATCCTGCAGAGAAGTTCATATTGCCATGAACATGGGATGTAGTGTACAGAGAAAAAAAAAAGGCAGCTTTTTTTTTCCCCAACAGTGGTTCAAAAGTTGGTTCAAGTTNATGGAAAGGAAAAAAAAAAAAGGCAGCTTTTTTTTTTCCCAACACTGGTTCAAAAGTTGGTTCAAGTTGAAGTCTTGAGTGCACAGGAACAGGCTGTCCCAGTCTGCCGAAAGGCAAGCCAACAGGGAAGATGACTAGTCTGCCTAGACAGGGAGATTTTGAAAGAAATTGGGGCAAAAAAGAGAATCTACCGATTATGGAAAAAAGGGCTGGCTACTCAGGAAGAGTTTAGGAATATAGTTAGGTCCTGCCGAAAGAAAATCAGAGAGATGAACGCAAAACTTGAACTCAATCTTGCCACTTCTGTTAGGGATAA
>VYXB01008021.1:7484-45496 GCA_013397135.1 Pachyramphus minor | reverse complement strand
GGACCTGGGAGTTTGGATTGACAGGAGGCTGAACATGAGCCAGCAGTGTGCCCAGGTGGTCAAGAAGGCCAATGGCATCCTGGCCTGGATCAAGAACAGTGTGGCCAGCAGGAGCAGGGAAGTGATTCTGCCCCTGTATTCAGGGCTCGTGAGGCCACAGCTGGAGTATTGTGTTCAGTTCTGGGCCCCTCAGTTCTGGAAGGACATTGAGGTGCTGGAGCGGGTCCAGAGAAGAACAACCAGGCTGGTCACGGTACTGGAACACAAGTCCTGTGAGGAGAGGCTGAGGGAGCTGGGCTTGTTTAGCCTGGAGAAGAGAAGGCTCAGGGGAGACCTCATCACTCTCTACAACTACCTAAGAGGAGATTGTAGCCAGGTGGTGGTTGGCCTCTTCTCCGAGGCAGCCAGCTGTAGGACAAGAGAGCATGGTCTCAAGCTCTGCCAGGGGAGGTTTAGGTTAGATATCAAGAGGAAGTTCTTTATAGAGAGAGTAATCAGGCCCTGGAATGGGCTGCCCAGGGAGGTGGTAGATTCTTTGTCCCTGGAGGTATACAAGAAAAGACTGGATGTGGCACTTAGTGCCGTGGTCTAGTAACTGTAGCGGTAGTGGATCAAGGGTTGGACTTGATGATCTCAGAGGTCCTTCCAACCCATCTTATTCTATGATTCTATGAAAAATGGCACATTTTGTCAGCACCACCATTCAGTATATTACTGACATGACTGCATGTTACTTCATATTTTATTCCTGCAACTTCAAGTTGCTGTTTAGTTCCTCACACTGTGCAATGCTGTCTAGTTGATGCCCATTAGGAAAAGTCAAACTGTAGACACTGAGAATTTGTTAGAGAATTCTCAGTATTGACAGCAAACAGTGTCCAAAGAAATAATACAAGTTTAGTTACTAAAATGGATGAATCAGTTTCTGTTTTGCCCTAAACAGATATGTTTGTGCACATATATGATGTAGCATGAAATAGAAACAGGTATTGTGACCACAGTTTATGCCATTGTAGGCATTCATAGAAATCATAAAAGCATATATCAGCTTAGAAATTCTGTATAGGAGAAAAACATCTCTGGAAGAGAGAAAGTTGTTACAAATATTTATAGCACTGGACAGTGGTGTACAGTTTTTATTGACTCAGTAGGGATTAAGATGTCAAAATGAGTGGTGATTTTACAGAATAACAGAGTAGGCATTGTGAAAGACATGAGATACCTCAGCATCCATCTCTGGGTATTTTAGCTGGACACCTAAAATCATAAATTGAGATCTTGAAATTTAAAGCCAAGCTATATAAATTTATAAAACCTGTCCTAGAAGCAGGGCACTTTTCCTTGTGCCAGCATGGATCAAATCGTGGTTCATAATTAACTATATTTTCATACCACTATCCTCTATGTGAATTGCAGTAGCCTTTTAAAAAGTGACAATCAGAGTAAGCTATTCTACTTGATGGAGTTTGGAGCATGACATGGCAGATTTCTGAGTTTTCAGGTGAGATCCTCTGTTTCCTTGCAAAGGCTCCAACTTTTTCCTTTCATCTGTTTTAAAAGTGAATGCACTTTGCTCATTATATGAAAAAAAATTTCAAATACTACTGATTGGATAGCAGTTCCCCAATCAAATTACTTAATTAATGATTTTCTATCCATTTTAATCTTTAATCTCTCAGGTCAATTTTTATTTATTCATGTCCAGTAAGCCTTTGTAAAAATGTTCACAATGACTTCTACACAAAAAATGAAAATCAAAAATTCAGGCAGCCTCAGACACAGAAGAGGGAGACCATTTGAAATTTTATATGAAGCTTAGATCATTTTTCTATCGCAGTTTTAGCACTGCTATACAATTGCCCATCAGATGCCGAATGGCAATGAAAATACTACAGTGCAGATGACTACAGATCTAGTATATGGGGTGTTACACCAAGGTCAGTGCCAAAACAAAGCAAGATAGTGTTAGTAGTTTCTTATTTCACATGTGTACTGTATTTCAAAAAGAGAGTAGTAATCTATATTTGACATACAGATACAAATCAGCAATATATTCCCTTTATTTTTTTCTTATTTTTCTTTTTTTCCTCTCCTATGGCATGCTGCTCATGCATGGCCAACAGAGGAGGTAGTTTAAGATTTCACAATACAACCAAATAAAACAGTGTTGTGATTTGTGTGGTTTCGAAGAAAAACAACATGAAATTCAATAACTTTAATGTAAGGCTTGGCTTAACCAGGCTATCAAAAAATCCATTTCATCAGTTACATAGGCATAACAGTTGAGTAATAATCAAGCTCTCTATTTTGGGTGCCACCTGAAAGTCACTGTGAACTAGGCTCTCAACTGATCTGAGTCCCTTCAGACCACAGAGCCTTGTAAAAATATTGGTAAAAATTATTTATGTGGTAGGTATGTCAATTTTGGTTGTTCTGTTAATTTAACAAACAGAATATTTTTCCCTGAGAATAACATTATTTTTAATCAAGGATTTCCATGCCAGCTCATTTGCAGAGTATTAAAGACAGGCTTATGTATTTTTGCTGTTTCATAGCAGCAACTGCACCACAGCAATAGCACAACCCACAGACTGCACTGTGCTGCCCATCTGCAAGTGATCAACTTGCAGAGCTGCATTTGTAAACCTGCAGTTCTCGATGTCCAACAAAATAATCTGCTAGAAGCAGGTTTTTTCCTTCTGGTACAGTTTGTTGCACATTCATATAAAAAGGTAACAAGCAGTTCTTCTGCAGTTACACTCATGTTAAGCATAGCAAATCTAGAGTTTATAGGCTGTAGACTTTAGAAGTTTATGAGTTTTCCTTCAACTTACAGTACCTACATCTGCACAAACACATTTGAGGTTGGTCTCACCTTCTTTCCAGTGCATTTCACTGTTACCAGTCTCTTTCCTAAGCATGGGGGTTCACGACCATACCAGTATCTCAGTCAGCAATATTCCTACTTGTACTGTTTCAAGTACCATGCTTCCCTTTTCCTTTTTCTTTGCAGCTGATTAGAATGAAAGTGAATATCTATTTATGCTTTAAAGTGATTAAAACTTAGACCTTCCCAGCCTCTGAAGAAAGAACTGAGAGTAAATAACAGTGAACACTATGCTTCATAATGGCAATTTTTTTTTTTGTTTAATTGGTAAATGTGGTAAAGGTTCCTATTGTTTCATTTATTGTATATTTTAAACTGTTACCTTTATAAATGCTGTAAATAAGTCTAGCACTCTATTGCAACACAGCCAACTATCAAAGCTATTAGCCTTTCGATTTATGTTCCCTGCATCTTTGTTTCAAACTCTACGCAAAAAAACCCCAAATTGTTCTATGCTGTAGTAAGAAGAAATAGCTCAAAGTCAACCAAACAGAACTGAAGTCTTCACTGAGCATTTCATCCATTTTTTGGAGTAAAACTGTGATTTAGCTTTGCTGAGCATTATACAATTTGCTGTTTGTCCATACATTCACTTTGCTATTCACTTGATTGTTTTGTAATGCATCTTGGTACTCCATGGGTAGGAAAATATATCACACAAGACTGAAATTAAATTGTCTGTTCTGTTAAAGATGAAACATTCTCTTAAGTGTTTATCCTACTACAGACTTAGAGCTGTGTAGAGATAAGGGAGTGTTTTATAATTACTGAGCTTGAATTCTACTATCAATTTTATATGTTTAATAATATATCAAAATGTTTAGATCCATGGGGTGCCATATAAGACAGAGAAATGAAACACAGACCTCATTAACTAGTGTTTTGTTCTTTACAGGGTCTTACTATTACCAAATACTGAAACTTGCCTGAAGAGTTCCCATGGCACTTTGTCAGAGAAATTGGCATCTGCAAATGTACCCACCCTGCCTCAAGCTTTGTTTTCAAAAATCCTTGTCTGCCTCTATAAACAATATCGGAGATTCAGAAGTGTAGAATAAGTAATGAAATTGCAGCTGCCTACAGAGTGTGAGGAAAGCTATTAAAAATATGCCCAAGTATCAGCGTCTTTATTTTTTCCATTAGTAATGACACTACTTCTTGAGACAGTGGCCCTTGCAAATGACCTTTGTGTGTCAGCAGCACAAAAATAATGTACTTTGTCTACCTCAATGGACAGTGGCAAAAATACCAATTAGAACATCAGCAACCTCCTTCACAATTATCACCATTTACAAATTTAGGGGCATGGAGGGCATACAAAACTTTCTTCAGATTTGTACAGCCATAATTTAATTCCCAGATTTCTTCTTTTTTTCGTCCCTGTATCACCAAAAAGGTACAGAATGAAACTGCAGAGGGAAGGCTCATGGACCTGAGTTCTCTGTGCCCTGGTGGCAGACCAACAGGTAAGTGAATTAACTACAGGAATTGAACTAAATGAATGATGACTTCAAGGTGAGAAGGACCTTATGTATCTGAATTTGGTTTACAGGATGACCCAAAAGATTCACTTGCTTAAGATGTCTGGAGCATGCCAACTAATTAAGAGGTAAGGAGAAAAAGACAAATCTGCTGAAGGCAAGAAAGCTCTTCAGATGGACCTGGGCAAGCGTTGGGTTGATTCCAACAGGATAAGGTTCAACNCTGGTGAAGGGACTCGAACACAAGTCCTATGAGGAGAGGCTGAGGGAGCTGGGGCTGTTTAGTCTGGAGAAGAGGAGGCTCGAGAGAGACCTCATCACTCTCTACAACTACCTGAGAGGAGGATGGGGGTTTGTCTCTTCTCCCAGGCAACCAGCAGTAGGACAAGAGGGCACAGTCTCAAGTTCTGCCAGAGGAGATTTAGGTTGGATATTAGGAAGAAATTCCTTACAGAGAGAGTAATCAGACATCGGAATGGGTTGCACAGGGAGATGGTGGATTCTCCATGCCTGGAGGTTTTTAAGATGAGACTGGACGTGGAACTTAATGCCATGATCTAGTAACCACAGCGGTGTTGGATCAATGGTTGGACTTGGTGATTTCGGAGGTCTTTTCCCACCTGGTTGATTCTATGATTCTATGATATGGAGAATGCATTACAAGAAAACGAGAATTTAGTTCCTTCCCATAGAAAAAAAACAGGTAGTAGCTAATTAGCTAATTCTTTTAATGAAAAATGGTGTATTCCAGCTGATGCTGTCCAATATGGGTCACGTGTTTTTCATAAGGTTGACTCATCCCCAAGAGTCCCTACAACATATAAAACTGCCCACTCCAAATCTTTAACTTTCTCTAGGATTCAGCCACAATTTGAAGTCCATTTCAACAGTTACTCTTTTGTCAGAAATTTAAATAGTCATACATTTGAACCATTCTCACAAGGAAGAAAACACCATGATAAGACATCAGCATGGCAGGAAAAAGAAGAAAAATAAAAAAAATAGTTGCTTCACTGGAGTCAGAATACTGAAAATAAAGATGGATAGTTGCAGGTCAGTCATTAATCGTTAATTCAAACAATGAGGAGAGATGCAATATTTGCCTCCCCATATACCTTAATTGAAAAAGAGGATTCTGGGAAATGATTCTTAAACTCAGTGAAGATTCAAAATAAAAAATAATGCACTGCAGAAATGCATAACCATGGTGGGGTTCAGAGGTAGTAGAAGAGGTAAATCTCAGATAAGAGATATTTCTTAAAAACCCTCACGGTTTGATTTTGCCATCAGAAAGGAGGAACACAACATTTTCAGAAGTTACAGTGACATACAAGTGATTCTGACCAAAAGTTAGTTCAGAAATCATGGTTACTGACTGAGCTAAGAAAAAGGGAGGCTATAACTGACACAGAAAATGAGTATGGGGAAAAAAAAACCCCACAAACAAAACTCCCAAAAAATAAAGGAAAAAACCTCCCACAGAAATAAACCATCCCTCCAGAAAAACCCCAAAACAACAACAAAAAACCCAAACCAAACAACCAAAACCAAAAACCGAAGCAGCAAAGACAATATTCTCCAAAGGCAAGAGTGCCGTACACAATGCCTTTCACAAGCACTGAGTTTCCTGGTAGAAATGTACAAGTCATAAGAGAGATCTATTATAAATATATTTTTCTCAACTCAGAGGTGTTAGAAAAAGCATCCTGGAATCACACAGCCAAATGAATAAGGAGAGTATTTCCAAGCAAAGATGGAGCTCTTTCTCCAGAAATACTTTCTTAAGTAGCCTTGAACAATTAGCATTCATAATACGTCTGTCAAATTCTAAATAAATTTCAGGCAGATGAAAACAGAATTTATGAATAGCCCTTGACTGCAGCACCAGCTCCAAGTGAGGCAGACCTGACGTGGCATTCCTTGACCCAGAGGAATGTAAACATTATCTGCTTTGCTTCTGTAATAGCTACTGCAGCAAGAACTTTGTTTTTGGTTGATGAGGTCAGTTCAAGGCACCTAAGGCAAATCACAGGTGCTAGGGACCTGTAAAATATCTTATTGAAAAAAACCCTTAACATTAATAAAACATTTCCTTTGTCTTTTGACCTGTGGACAGTGCACCAAGGAAACCTGGATAGTGTTTTGTCAACAGTTTCAAACTACAAATCATTCAAAAACAGACACTCAGATATTTTATAGTAGAGAAGTGTATATTCCTTTTGCAAAGCTCAGAGGCATCTGTATTTAATGGCCAAAAAGTGTTATTCCTTAGCATCATTCTCAGAGAAAAAGAGTGCACTATGTTTCCCTAAGAAACTGTGTTAAAAACTGTTATATTTTCTGGAAGATTGGAGCTAAAACTTCCACCTCATCCTCCAATTCTATGGGTTTTTTAAAACAAAACTGTATAAGAAGTCTGTTGCATATGATACTTTAATGTGTGTTTTACAATCCTCCCAAAATAATAGTCCCCTTGACAAATATTTCTCCTTTAGTAAATTCAGTATATAGTTAGTCCAATACACCTGCTGGTCAAATACTGTCCTCACAAAGCTCAAATTAATCTGTTTCCTTTTTTGTAGCACAGCAAAGAACAAATTTCACTGACAGTTGCTTTAGCTGTAGCTAAATTCAGCTGTTAGAATTGGAGTGTATTCTTTTCTCTTCTCTCACCCATAATTATCACTTTTAGTGGTGGATATTGGCAGGGGAAATGGTAATTGAGGACAAAATGCAGTCTGCAGGGAACTGTGAGATATATGACAACATAAATGGAATATCTCACCTGTCTCAATTTCTAAAGTGTCTGCCTGACTTTACTCCAGCAGATCTTGGGTACAGCAAAGCTACAACACTGGTATTCAGGGAACTAGGGGTACATAACAATTCAACATGAGCAATGGCTGTTTCAAATTACTGCTTTATAGCTGTTGATTTTGAGACAGCGAACAAAGTGGGATTGGCAGATAATAGGGGGAAAGTTTTCAGCATTACTCATAGCTGTTCTTACTTGTCAACAGCACAAGTAGTGAAAGAAACCTTCTGTCAAGACTTCCAGTAAGACTGTAAGTACCTGTGCTGCTCTAAAATATTATGCATACACAAGTTTTGAATTAATTGCTTTTTTCACAAGAAAATTTCAGTGACCTAGAAAATTTGGCAGTGTGGAGATGACCAGGGAGACCTTTATAAAAACCAAGCCAACACAATTTACCAGCATACCAGCAATGCTCTAAATGGAGCATGACAGAGATTAGTGCAAGATAACTTGCCTCAGCTGAGAAGAGAGGAAAATCACTACCATCAAGACCAAAGAGAACTGTACAATGGGTTACATCTATAACACAGAGTAGTCTCACAGCAAATCTGAGTAAAACTTTCCAATTTTTCAATGGAGTACCTCACATAGCTAAGCACTGACTTCCTTCACCACAGTGAAAAAACTTTCTATTTCCAGACGACATGATTTTGCCACATACATAGAGCAGCATGGAAGAGTTTTGTTTCGCTGCGTGACTTCAAATTCATGTGAACTATATTCAGCTGATGGGATAATATATGTAAGCCAACTGAAAATCCAGACAGTCTGAGCCTATCTATCCCTCATTAAAGCTGACTTGCTGTCAGCTGGCTGGAAAAGCCCTCAAACTCTGTGTGCCCCAGTTTACCTACCTACAAATTGGGTTTTAATAATACTCTTCTTCTGCACACACTGAGACCCTGTGAATTAGCAAGTTAAGGTGGAGGAAAATAAATAATAAATCATTACATAAGACTAAGTGCTATTATTCTGAATGTGTACAGTGATAATAATTTGCTTTTATAGACTAGTAAAATCATGAGATCATAGAAATAAATTCAAATAAGCACATATCAGAGGATCACAGAAGAGTGGATTAGGTGACATCCTGGCTTAAACTTCTAAAATGCATTTTGCATAGGAAAATCCATTTTGGAAGTGTTATATAAAAAATATAACTTATTTCTTTCTGGATCGTGAAAAGTCCTGGTAAAAACAACTTTGCCTGAAAAAAAGTAATAATTTCAAATATCAATTATTTATATTTTTCAATAGATCTCTGAAAATTCAATAAACTTTGAAGTATAGAACTAAACACTCACAACAAGGCCATGGAAAGGAGAATGTTTTCTTACTTTAAATTATGTAAAGAATTGGTTAAGCTACCTGCCTTTAATTTACTATCAATTCTTTGGAAGAATATAAATTCAAAGATCTTTCCTCATTAGTGTACAGAATGCTTTCCATCAAAAAACATGTTGACATGGTGCAACACAGCCACATGACCACAAGTAGGATTTTGGTGTAATATCTTCCAGGTATAAAAAGGTGATGTGGTTTGGAGAGAAAGGGAATAACCTCATAAGGAGAGAAAATACCTTTCAGGAAGGCAGCATTTCGGCCAGACATTCTTGTGCAAAACAGCTGCAGATCTGATGCTAAACCCATGTATTTCAGCACAGGAACACAGTCCTTTGAAAGTGGCTGCAATAGTGGTCTAATGCTCAAAGACAGTGATGGTGAAGATGCTCTGCCTCTCAGTGAGAGGAGAAGATTAGGAAGATACCCTTCTCCTACCCCTTTGGGAGGGGGACACGGACCAGTAACCAGCCCACTGCAGCAAAACCGAAGTGTGTTTTGCTAACAGTGAGACTAGAAAGTCCTGTTTAATTCTGAGTGGTCATCTGTCATAGGAATGAAGGACTGCTCCAACGTATGTATGTCCATATTTATATCCTCCCTTAAACACCTTTACGCCTGTCCACGCTTGCAATTACATTCAGGGCAGAAGTTAAATGGAGTTAAATGATAAACTGGGTAGTCAGAATGAGGTTTTGGTATCTACAAAGACACTGAAAAATAGGTATTGCTGCCCTCTGTTCTTCCCAGTTCCAGACATTTGGGACACTTGCACACACATGGACACCAATATTTTATTTATGACCAAATGCATCATGGAAGGTATTGCAGTAGCAAAGTAGGATCTTTGGTTATGATCCAGGTGGGCTAAGAACAGGTTTCAATCATGAACCAAATGGTCTCTTTCTCTGAAGACTTGCAATTTAATTAAATGTATAATTCTCATGACAGTTCTGCTTGATATTTTTATTTCCTTTTACAGTTAAGGAACAAATCTATGCTTGACCATGTTTAATTGACAAGAAACCAAGTCATCTTCTTAAAGCACTACTACTTTTATGCAATAAGGCACTGTATACCTTCTCCGATATTGACATTTTCCCCCATCTATCAGATTTATAAAATACACATTCAACAAACAAGATGGAAACTAAGAATGTATTTATGACAGTGCTTGTCTTTCTTTTTTGCACTTTTTCCCCAAAGGAATTATTGGTAAAGTAACATTTTCTGCAATGGAGGAAGTAATATTTTTTCAGGTTTATAAACTCCTACAGTGGAGAAGCAATATTGTGAAGTTCATTTCCATTTTAGCAAGAAGTCTTGCTCTGTGTTGAACTAGAAGTTCTGCTGCCGTTGTTCTTTTCTCAATAGAGCAATTTATTAGGGCAGGGAGAAAAGATTTAGTTGTAGTCCTTGCCATGGAGTCCTTTTGACCATACCACAAAAAACTTATGCCACGGCATACTAACATAATACAGATCTCTCTCATTCTCCCTCTCTCTTTCATTCTCTCTCCCTATCTCCTTTCTCCCCCTCTCTCCTCCTCTCTCCCTCTCTCTCCATCTCTCTTTTTTTCAATAGGATAAAAGCTGCCTAGGAGGAAGACAAAAAAAAAAAAACCAGTGAAAACAACTACACTCTACTAAAAAAGTAGAGAGACAACAGAGAAAAGAAAGCTAGTGTGGATTACAGTTAAAACTTAATTTTAATAGTCTTTACTGCTTTGAAAAAAGTATTTTTGTATGTACCGAAATACATGTCAGAAGAAATGTATAGAAATCAAGAATACAGTAATTGTGTATTCATTTAATATAAAAAATGCTTTCAGCAAATGAATGGCTTGTCTAAACGATAGTTTGTTTACAAATGTTTAAACCTTAAATAATGTTGTCCAAGTTCGGGGGGGGAACGAGGGGGGTGTGGTAATTTGGGGAAGGTAATCTGAACAATTTTTCATATTAATTTGGATAATTTTCCAGAAAGATGTAGAATATATCAAATTAAATACACTGATCTGAAACTACTAAAAGAATGGGTCTTTATCCTGCATAATAACCAACCGGGAGAAAATTCTCAGATTATCTTATTTCCTTTCAACTTCTTCCCTAATTCCATTCTGGAGAGAGAATAAAATAAAATAAAGAAGATCTAAATCCCTTACATGGACATTTGGCCAGTGACATAAGAGTTCCTAAAAAAAATGAGAAAAAATCCTAACAAAAAAACCATCTAAATTTGCCAAATTCCCTATTTCTCCAGAAGAGGATCATATGCAACTAACATTTATAGTTAACAAAACTGTGTTCCACTGGAATTGTATTGTAGTTCATAAATAGCACACAACAACAATTGTAAAAGAGATTTACAGAGTAGAAGTACACCAAAATAGGTTGCTGAAAAACATTTTGGACAAACCACTGATACAGTTAGGAATGTCCACAATGGATGTCTCCTGCCATATACTTAAAATTGTTTAAGGAACAAAATAATCTATGTGTTCCAATACGTAACGCTGTAAAACAAATCAGTTTTTCCTTTTTTTTCAGAGAACATTCTTTCCCAATTCCCACCCCCCTCACCCCAAGAAAATGGAAAGTGAAATAAAAAAAGTATTTGCTATTAATCAGTGTTTTACAAATACGGCGATTGCCAAATACTTCACAACCCTTAGCAAAACTTGCTAGAACAAAGACATATTAAATTTTTAGCAATTGTAAAAACAATTGAAGTAAAGCGACAGAATTTTTATAGCAGTCAAATATTTTTTCTTATGTGATACTAATGAAAATAGGAAATTTATGGCAACTATGAATAATGCTTGAGACAGACTGTTAGTTTACTGGCTTGCAAATTAAAGACTTATAAGATGCAATTCCCCTATATATGTGTGTGTGTGTTTGTGTGTATGTATAGAAAACTATATATTCTCTATTTAGTTTTAATGGCCTTACTGAATTCTCAGCTAAATTATTTCAGGTATTGAGAATTATCATGTATAATGGTGTGCTCCAATGCCACTTGATTTCAACAGAGTTTTACTTCATCTTAAAGCAGATCAGGCCATTCTAGCATACAATTACCCATATATATTTACCCTAAATGGTGCAATAAGGTCTCCCCAGAGCCCTGCCTTCTCTTCTCCAGGCTGAACAACCCCACCTCTCCAGCCTGTCTATCTCCAGCCCCTCGGGCATCTTCATGCATCTTCATTCTGGATGCACTGTAACAGGTTCATGTCTTTCCTGTGCCCTGGAAACTCCAGAATTGGATTCACTACTCCAGGTGGGTCTCACCAGAGCAGAGTAGAGGGGAAGAATCACCTCCTTTGACCTGCTGGCCACGCTGCTTTTGATGCAGCCCAGGATACAACTGGCTTTCTGGGCTGCAAGTGCACATTGCTGGGTCATGTTCAGCCCCTCATCCACCAGCACTCCCAAGTCCTTATAGTCTAAGGCCTTACAGAAGTCCAGATATACAACTCCAATGCAATCATTATCATCCACAAATATTTTTACCACTCAAATAGATATATTCAGAGATAATAAACCTACCTTTTACATACAGTTATGCAAAACTATATTACTGCATGTTTGCTAAAAAAGATGTAATTTAAAAAAAAAATAAAAAATTTCATTATCCAAAATTATGATTATGTAAATCTGCAAGAACTGCACTGAACATTCCCAGAAACAATAAACATGAACTTGTATATACCGCTCTTTTGTTGAGGCTTTAGAAGACACATCATTACCAATAGGAAGTTGTTTTAAAGGGATTTGCATATAATTCTGTTTTTTTCTGATAAATTCTCTTCCCCAGATGATGTGGTTCATAGCTATTTTAGTCTTCTACAACTGGCTACTCTAAAAGTATATATTTGTATTTAAAGTGGTGTGCTTAGTTTCTGGGCTTAGCTTCATACTGGTTTTTTGCCTACTGCCTAATGAGCATCCTGAGTGCCTGTAAAGTAGCTGTACATAAATAGCTATATTTATATATTGTACTAAATGATTTGACACACCATTCCTACCGCCCTGATATCACAAGTCATAGATTGCAAGAATAACTGGAGTCAGAAGGTACCTGTGGAGGTCAACGATATGAAGGTAACCAATGGAGGACATGTGGCCCCAGACACAACTCAGGAAGTTGCAAAACTGCAACAAGTGACCATAATGAAGGTGCCTGTGAATCTGAACCAGCACAAACCTCCTGAAAATTTTTCAAAACCACAAATTCTTCATTCTTTAGAAACACAGCTAAAAATGAAAGATTTTTCAGTAGCAGCCAGCAATGATCAAAGTTTAAGGAGAAGACACTCAGTTAATCTAACATTTCAATATCTACCATATCTACCATTTCAATTTCTACCATATCTTTCTGGTCCACAGATAAGTTCATTAAAGATTACAAGGACAAATGTGGGCCATGTACACATTCATGGAAAACGAGCAATCAGAGGAAGAAATTCCTGATCCATATAGGAACATCTACCAAATATTTTTATCACAAGAAAGTGCCCCAAACTCCAGGAATGGAGTACTGAAATTGTTGGCACGCATGCAACAGATTTGTGCCAATTAAAAGGAAAAACATCTCAATACTTTGCAACAACAATAACACAAAAAAAGGAAGTGGGGAGATCAATACCTTCACCAAAAAGAAAGCTCAAGAATTTAATAATTCAGAGAGTAAACTAAGATTTATTTGCCAGAAAATGTCAATGCATTAGATGGAACTCATCTCACCAATTCTTTTGATAAAAGGAGCTCAAAACTCCCCACCTATGGACCAATGTTTCCAGGGCAGAGGGGAGGAGAAGAAAAGCATAAGCACACATTTAATTCCCATCTCCTGTTACATAGGGATAGAGATATAAATTTAGGCCATCACAGAGATGCGGTGGGAAACATTACAGTTTTAAAAAGATGCGAAAGGTCAATGCATTCAAGAAAGTTATGGAAAATTTGATAATACTGAGCTATCCCAACAAATCCCTCACATTCAGGTCAAATTTCAATTATTGAGAGACCTTTATGTCAGGGGAAAATAATTCTCACCATTGGTAGCATATGCCCTGTCAACATAAACCACAAAAACTGGATATAGATGCAGCCACCTGCACTTCTCAAGTCTGTAGCTCGAAATCTTTGCAAGTATTGTATTCTACTTCCACAGCTTAAAGAATGTCCTTGATCCTCTTGCTTGACTGTATTAGCTTTACTTGCTCTCTGAACATTTGACCAAAGATTGTACAATTCTGTTCTCCTGCAGAATCTCTTGCATCTCTCTAATGGAATTATGAAAGGTTTTATTCAGGTCCATAAGTGAACTCTGTTTCAAAGCGGAGACATTTAGCCTCCCTCATAATATAATATGCATAAAGCTCAATGACAAAAAACTTTCTTGCTTTCTCTTCCCATTTGTCCCCAGGTCCTGCACAGTTTTAACTAATGAAGGAAAGGCAAAAGGTGGATGCAGAAATTAATGCAGAGGTTTGGTATGTATAACACTTAAATAACATGCAATAAAATCAAAGGTATAGAATAATTATTACAGATACAGACTCCTTTTTTTCTGATTTATGCTTAGTGTTCAATGTGCTTTCACTAAAATCCTTAGAAACACGTTCCAGGATATACACAGTATCGGCGTGTGGCAATGCCTTGATTATCACACTTGGCTAAAGAGTACATGCTGAACTTCGCAGGGACTGTAAAGAGAGATAGACTAATTTTCTGCATAAAGGAAAGCATTGTGGGGGTTTTCTCACATGCCTAAATGCCTACCTGACAGACAGAGCAGTAACAGGACTGCTACACCACGTTTCTTTAAGCACACCTTACACCAGACATGGGAAGTCCCACCCCTACTCTCTTAAAGGGATCATTTAATGGTGAAGTGGATGTCTCCTGGCTGCAGTACTTGCTTTCTCTCTAATGTCATCTGGTGATGGAACGTGCAGCAGGAGCAACAAGGGAGAACAGGAGCTACAGACTATGTGACTGACCTTTTGGGTAAGTGTTTGACAAGAGCCATCATGTTACTTAAGGGAAATACTGGTGGTGTCCTGTTATGAAAACATACAAAGAGCTTCCACCACAAATGTCAATTAGAAAGTCATATCTGTCACATTTGTGTCCATTTTTACTGCCATTTATAGTTAAATTTAACAACTGGAGTCAAAGAAAGGAAATATGCTCATTACAAATTTTCCGGCCAAGAAAGGTTGCATCACAGGAAAACAACACATTCCTGCTAGAATCATAATTACAATAAAGGAAATACTCAGGGCATCACCTATTAAAGTCTGAACATCCCTGATGTATAGCAAACAGCAACTGATCTTCACAACGCACTGCTTCTCATCGTTTGAAAGCTTTGCCTAACATCCATAAAAACTCCAACAGCAACGCCCTGAAATGTGATATTGTAAGGTTTCCCTTTAAAATTATTAGCTAAAATAAGAGATACAAAAAAATCCAGAGAAAATTTGCAGTTGCACAGTCCTCTGCAGTCCAAAACTTTAACAATAAATAACAGAGACATCAGAAATATACACAATTACTGTAGACAGTACTTATCATCCCTTGCAGGTCAGGGTGCAAAATTAACACATAACTTTGACTGTTTTGGACATTTCAAAGCTAAAATCCAGTGCAACTGCATGGCTCAGCCTCCCTTTGGCTGCATAGGAAAAAAGATTCTGAACAGTCCAAGTAAGTCAGGCTTGCACACCAGAGTGCAGAAGTAGTTACTTAAACATCTTAAAATAAAGATGCAGCTAACTTTCTTGTGTGCCAGGAACTGCAAACATCATAATTTGTCAGTGAAAGTGTATTTTAGATGGGATTTTCCTACTTCATTAGCCTTACTTATATATGTGTTATCAAAACAAACAAATTCCTACAAGCAAATCTGGCCCTGAAGAACAATGCTGGAATGTCCATCCTGTTCAGCAGCGAGCGTTACAGTCTGCAGGCGTGCAGAGCTCCAGGCAAGGTCAAGTTTGGCTGTATTTTCTCAGACTGAAGGCTTCAGAAGTTTACTCTTAACATCCTAGTTGATAGCCAAAGGTGGATGCCAATGTCTGAAGCATTAGGCTTCTTTATTGTAATAAGAAATAGCATACTTGATTTTTATTAGTCAAATATATCTTCTTATTGTAAAATACTGGATAATCAAGGTGGTGTTGATCAAAAGCTCTAGTCTAGGTATGAACTCTGTACTTTTGATACAGACACTGGTTACTCTTTTATTACTACTCTGTGACAAAGGACAGAATATTCATAAAAAATTCTTTATCAAGGTGAAGAAAAATAAAATTCTATTTCAGCCTGACATGGATAGAGAACTGCAAAGACACTGTTTTTTCTGCTGGAGTGATCTGCTGTAGGAGTTAGCTGTATGCTTTAAATGTGACTGACATGTCTCTGAATTTAATGTGTCACCTGCTGAGTTCAGGATCTGCTGTCTATCTCTCAATGTGTAAAAAATGAATTGCTTCAAAATGATTTATTGCCAGCAAAATAGAATGTGAAAACAACAATAGAAACAGTGCTGTAAAGGCATCCTACATTTAATAGCACTGTTTGATGAGTAAATTATTTCACAAATATAATCAAACATTCTTATTGTGAAACTCTCAGACCTGATAAAGCTATTGCACAGTCTGGTATCTGGCTTCCTGATTCATAAAGAGCTAATGTCATTAAGAACATGGAGAAATGCAGCATTAAATCCTAGGGTTCCACTGCAGTTTGTAAATCCATGCAGAAAATACAGGTTATATTTTTCAGTACCAATCTGTGGAATTAATCTGTCTGCTTTTATCTTTTGTGCTTTTTCTTCCTCTCCTGTGAAGTATCTACAGAGGCATCTTTAATAAAGGATTTTCATTTTCTATTTTTTCTACAAATGGGTGGCTTGCTTTATAAATCTCATCTGTGTACATGCTAGCAAAGGCTTCATATGTAGAAGCATTTTCAAAATATCCTGGGTTATCATGGAAAAATGTTTAAAAGTCTATTGCATTATATTAATCTTTAATATTTGGAAGAATTTAATGTTAGAAATATTAACATAAATGTCAAAAGTTAGCAATAAATACTAGAAGTAAAAGCTCTAACTATTCAAGAAGTTAAAGCATAATATAATACAGCATAAGGACGACTACGCTTACAAGCAGGCTTAAAAGGATACACATCACATTGCATACTGAATCACATCGAGTTTCCAAAAGCAGCAATCCAGTAAATTTCCATAAAGAATATTTTATGTCCTTTAAAAACAAAGTTTAAATGCTCACCTCCTTTTCCAGAGTGCATCCATGTCATCCACACCAATGTTATTTGCCAGAGCCATTCCTAGAGCAAAAGCAGAAGATACTCAAAGAAAACTACTGGCCTTTTTTCTGGTCAAGTGTCTCACCAGAAGTAATACTAGTAAGGCAAACAGGTGCTACACAGTTTTAGGTGTTCTTTGGCTGCTAACAAAAACTAGCTCTTTTTTCGATTTCCTGGGGTAAAATAACTCTTTGATCTCTAATTGTTGAATAAGTCAAGCTTATAGCCAGCATTGCCACTATGTCCCTTGCCCTTCAGGTGCCTTCTGTCTCATATTTGGGATTGTAAACTCTAAGATCAGCAAAATGCGGTTGGCCTATAAGAAATCCTATGAGTTACACACAAACAAACAGAAATGAGAATAAAGTGTTGTTTGATTGGATTTTTTTTTCTCTTCTCTGATTATCAGTGCTTGCTTTCCTCTTTCGTCTAGTGATTACTAATGATGAGGGTCACAAGCACTTCCTCTATGTAAGGCTCATTTTACCTGAAATGATTTGTTGCTTTTTGGCTTTACAAGAAACTGAAGTAGTGAATATGAATGGCAGTGGTAGCTTGCCAAGCCATGGCAGGCTTTTTTAAACATTGACAACACCCAGCTTCTTGCCAGCACTTAAATGTATCCACTGCCTTTCAACATATATTTCCCTGTCTTGTGAACATTACCATATTATTCTACCTGCAGAGGAAATCTGACATTTTAATGACCATTAGTCACAGAAACAAGACTGGGAAAGGGGAAGATCTTCTTTCTGCAATATTTCCCTCCTTTTTTTTACATGAATGCAGAAGTTAAGAGGGAGCCAGCTGTTTGTTTCTGATATTCATGAAGATAACAACCCCTGTGGATAAACTCATATTGCTTAAGCCCCCAGTATTAGGGCTTCAAAGTGCATTTGTAATCACTTTGTGATGCATGGCACATACTTATTGTTAAAGTTTGCTCTGGAAGCCTTCAAATACAGACAATCTTGGAAAGAAAAATGCGAACAAACCCAGAATAACAGACCAGTGAAGTGCTTTGCTAATAGTTTTGCATATGGTTAATAACAAACTTGACCAACCATTGTTGAACTCAAAGTTGAAATGATTTTGCTGGACCTTAGGTACTACATAGAGTAGCCTGCTCAGTCACAGACTATTCATAACCACGGGAGGGACGCTCCATAGCGGAGGTATTATGTGCTTCAAGGTACAGATGATTTACAACCACATTTCTACATGGCACAGGAAGGAAGTACCCAGCACAAACAAGGACAAGTATTGGACAAAATGCTTCTGACGTGCATGTGATTCCAAAGTTAACTTCAGCAACAAGCTGTTCATAGGTATACTGGTGTAGATTTTCCTTCTGCTTTTATACCTTGAAGGAAAAAGGCCTATTCGATAGTGTGAAGGAATTCTTTATCAGAGTGACAACATGTATGATGCTGAAACTATTCTCTTAAAGGTACAAAGAAGTCTGTCTCATGTTTTATCAAACATGACAATAAACTCATTTGATTTATGAATATTATTCTTTCCTTTTTATTATGTATAGTTCACCATGTTGCTCCGAGAACAAAGAGTAGCGATCACTGCAATCTGGTTTGAATGTGTGACCTGTTATTGCTCAATCCATTCTCCCTTCCTACTTGAGAACTACAAATAAGAAAGGTTACAGTTTGGAATCTGAGTCTATCTGTTTCCTGCACTCAGCTTCAGCTGCTAGCAATGTAGGCATGATTCTCAGCAAAATCCTAAGCTTAATACTCAGAAGTAAATTTCACATATAAAATCCAGGAAAGGTGAAGTTTAGGAGTGAATTTCATCTTGTGTCATTAAAAAGGAGAGGGACTGGAAAAAGCACAGAGGATTTAATTCTAAACACTAGTTACAATACACATGGTATTATACCTGTACTAAAACCAAGCAAAAACCCAAATTGGCTTGGATCTCCAACGAGCACTCCAGCATTGCATGCACACAGCAGCATTAGCTATCCCACGCACAGCTGGCATGGGATAACTAGCTCCATCACTGCAGAGATCCAGCAAAACGACTGACAGTAGGATCTGTGCAACACTGGTCAGTAGCAGTGTCTGTACTCATCATGGCTGAGTGACATGAAGAATGTACAGAGAGCTCTCTGCAACACTAGAACAGTACTTTTATAGCTGAGCTGCTTTCTCAAATACAGGAATCACAGATTAAACACAGAACTTGAAAACAAGTTTTTACCTTGAAAAGTGTAGTTTTTCTTTTTCCATTTCCCTCTTCCCTATCCTGCTCTATAGGTAAAACTCCAGAGCCCATGACTACAATTAAGTTCTTCACAGTAATTCCAGTTTTTCCATTTCCCTTCTTTGCTGCATTTTATCTGGCTCTGAAGTCAAAAGCTTTCATTTGGCTCTATTGTTTTTTAACCACTTCAACAAAAAGGAAATTAAAAAAAATTAAAATTAGATCTGCATTGCCCTCAGAGGAGACTTTGATGGTCTGGACACATGAGCCTTCTTACCACCAAGAGTAGAGAGCATGCTATACCACAAGTATCAAAGCACTGCAGTTTCAAAGGTCTGAAGTAACTTCAGTGTTTGTTTTAGCTTCCATCACTAACCAGGTTGCATAATCACAGCAATTTTAGCTCATGGAAACCTTGAAAATCAAATGAATGGCATAAGAAATCACCAATAATTTGATGGTTTTCAATAATTAGCAGTAGAGAGAAGTCCCAGATAAATGTGTCATTACGTGTGCGTTTATAAGCATTAATCTTAGGAAAAAATGTAATGTCCAAGTCAGATACAATTTCCTTAACAGATCTCTAACATAAAGTGATATTAAACAATAAAGAAATTAATTCAGTCCAGTTAGTTAAGAATAATCTTTGTTAGATGTAAAAATGCAAAGATATACAAAAACAGGGGGACAGGTAGAGACTCATCCCCTCATCAGTCTATCGCTGGGTAAGCAGACAGGTAGGTTTACTCCAAAGTAAAATAACAGTCTAGAGCAGAACAGTCAGATTCTGGGATTGCAATCAAATGCATGAGAAGAGGAAAAAGTTTTGTCTCCTAATATTCAAAAATGGGTACTAGAGCTAGAATAATTAGTTATGTGTTTTCAAGGCATACAAGTAAATAAACAGGTTTCCCAGCTGTGCTTTGTAGAAACACTGCCAGCTTAATTGTTAATGCATTTTTGAGAACACAAAGATTAAAAGAACATGAAATTACCTCTTGCACCTCCCTGCCAACATGCTCAACCCTGATGCCTGTCCCACCTTCTGTGTCATGGGAAGCCATTTCAGTTCAGTGTGTCAGGGAGCAGGCAGAGCAGCACGGCTCCCTAAGCAGTGTGGGGGGAGCCTGGGGCCAAGGGCACACCATGCCTGCTTCAGCCAGGGGGGAATTCCGTGGTACCCAAGAGAGGTCACAAGGTAGGGCTTCAGTCAAAATAGAAAGCCAGCCTGCAGGATGAACCCTGGTTCAAGGGGTGCACCAGCACCAATAGAGCCCAGCTCAGGAAAGGATCAACAGCCCCAGGCTGAGCTAAGGAAAGCTCAGGGGGCTGTGAATGTGGGGAGGCCCAGGGGAGGCTGATCGGGGTCAAAAAAGCCTGTTAGTGTACTCAGTGCTGCACTGGGTAGAAAAGCTTTTGAGTACTGGTCTTGCAAGTGTTACACTGACACAAAGTGTGACACAATGTCATTTCATGAGCTGTATTATTTGGGGGCAGGCCTCACATAAATTATAGAATGTGTTATTCCCTTTCAAAAAGGACTTATTTTTCTGCAGAAGGGGAATAAGAAGAAGTGTACAGACTTGATTTTTGCCATGGTGACTGCAGATAACTCGTAGGTGGTATTTTGGCAAAGGAAAACATGTTTTGTTAGAGAGTCAAAATATGGCACACTGTTACATCTACCCACTGAACAATGGAGGCTAGAGATGGAAAAATGTATTAACAGTACTATTCCACATTTAGATATAAAATCATGGAGACAGTAAGCCATAATACATTTCATACAGATGTATAGGGTAATTTTGTATGTTTTTACTACATAATATTACTAGAGAAGCCCTAAAACTTGAATAAAAAACAATTTCTCATTCAGTTTTAGTAATGTTAATCATTCACACTAACCCATTAATATTCAACTATTTTTTCAAGGAGGACTAAGAAATTTCCTGTGTTTTTTTACAGAGGTATACTGCATTAATGCTGTATCACTTTAATACTCTCTCAAATTAATATGAGATTAAACACATGAAACCAACAAATTGAAAAATTTGTGAGACATTGGTCAATAAATGGAAATAACAGTAGTACTTCAAAATGATATGGTTTTATATTTAGTTTAATAGGCATAAGACTTCTAATAAATGTTGTGAAGTCTAATCATTATAACCATGCCAGATGCTGGATTGTACAGGCAAAGGTTGGTTTGAATGTACTGTCATGTTAGACATACTTGCCAATATTGAACAGACTGTGACTACTATCTGTACATTTGTCTCTCTCTAGGGCATTTTAAAGAATTTTTTAATTAGCTTTTGTTTCCAAACAGTGCTTTCATTTTCCTTGATAAAACCTTTGTTTTTCCCGGGTTCTATTGAACTCACATTAGGTTCCACACTTCTTTTAGTCATTACAATAAGAATAAGAATCTTTTAATAATATATGAAAACTAGCAATGACAAGTATTTTGCAGGTTTTTTTCAAATCCAGTTAAGAATAAAATAGTGTAATGGTTACTTTGTTTTATTGTTTTAATTGTGGCACTCTCTTACAGAAACAGTGTTTCCCATTAAAAAATTCAAATAATAGAAGTCTGTGAAAGAGAAATGAGAGGTTGAGTTCACCATGACAGAAAGCGTGCTCTGTAATATAGGTGTTAATCTTAACACAGTTACTCTACATTTCACGGCCAACGAAGAAGGCACTTGTCCAAGAATTGTATTTATTTACCCTTTACTGTATTTGTCTCTATTTGGGAGTAATTATACATATGCTAGTTTAAAATTAGAGAAAGCATATTCCTTATGCTGCCGAGAAGATATAAATCTAGGAATAGTCAGAATACAGTTTACGATGATTTCTACCTTCTCTGTACCATGAGAGCCTGTTGTCATTCTCTGAGCTTTCTGCATAAGCCTTGCAAGTCTACACACCCTTGAGACTCAATTTGCCTGATTCGGTCTGTACCTATTTTCTTTGTTTCTTATAGTCAGTTTTTCCAGCTGGCTCCAAATAGTGCAACAAATTCAATGACATAGGTTTTAACCTATTGTTTAGTACCAGCAGTCAGATTTAAGTCAGCGGTTATGAACCAACACAACTCTCAACAAATCAAAGTAACCAAGCAGTAGTGATTTTACCTTTACAGATATTAATAGTGGGTTTACCAAGCAACAATATTCACTATTATCTTATAAAAAATGATGTTTTCATCGCCTCTCACAGCAGGGTTCCTTATGCTAATTTGCCATAATGACTGAGCCAGCATCAGATTTTGAGAATGAACGTTATCATTATTCACTCCAGTACTCCACCAAAGCTTCACTAGAAAACAATAAAGAACAAAACGTATATTTTAAAGACCCTCATTTTCCCCTAAATGCTTGAATTAAGTTGCAGACTGTGGTGTTCTGAGAATTGAGTTATGTCCTAAAGCAATGCTTCTGAAGAAGCGCATCATGCCTGGAAATTGGGTTCTGATTAGCCTCTGAGTTTTCTAATACAGGCTTCTGATATTCTGCAACTGTAGCTGCTGCTGGATTTTGCATTCTGGCATGAGGATTCTTTCTGTTGCCAGAGAGAATGATGAATAGTTGTCTGAGTAGCTCTAAGCACATACTTATTTCCTCTTCAATAAGAGCAACAGTCAATATCATTTAGGCACAGGAAGGCAACACCACAGCACAACAACTCTACAAAATGCTTTCTTTTTTTACTGCTGGTTCTAGCTACTAAATTGTAGCTTTTTCAGGACCTTATTTTGTATTGCTGCTGTGCTCCAATGAACAGGTATTGCTAGAAAAAGGATGGGGCTTCAAACACCTTAACATAAAAAGCATGAACTCAAAAAGGGGCAGGTATGCAAAGTACCTATGAAATTGCAACAGTTCTAAAGGCATAGGATTCTTTCCCTCCAATTTGAATCTAATTTTAATGACAACAACACAAATTCATATCAACAGAATTTGGAGCATGCAAGAAACAGTATGAATCTTGGTTAAAAGCTGTTTATAGTTTTTGCACTGAAAAAAAAATCAATTTTTTTTGAACTGAGAAGTTTGCAGGTCTCAGCTCTTTTGATAAATTTCATTCCTTTAAATTACTTTAACTTCTGTTTGTCTGGAGAAAGAGTTGTAAACATGTAAAGCATTCTGCCTTTACATTTTCAAGACAAAAATCTGGAAGGATAATTAGTTAGATGTGAACCTTCTTGAGAGAGACTAAAATGAGAAGGAAAAAGCTTGAAAATAAAATTAAATAATTTGCGACAACCTAAATGAAACATTTATATTTTCAGCTTACAGAAATCTGTGACACATTTAATGCCTTTGTTGATATCCCACAGTGTGCTACAGAAAAAAAAGAAAAAAAAACAAAGAAAAAAAAAAATAAACCTTAACATTTCTTAAAGGTTCTGTATCACTAAATAGTTGTTACTTAGAAATGTGCTTAGAGACTTGCATCATATTGGCAAGGCTCACTGTGTTTTTTAACCATAACACATTAAGTAAAAGTTTCTTTCTGGTCACCTAAGTCCTGATCCCATGGTCACTGAAGTCTAGGAGACATCCGCTGGCTGAAGGGATTAATGAAGTCCAGAATACTGTATGGAGTGTTCTGGAGCCTGAAGTCATGGTGTAGCCTGGTATAATACTGCAGCAAGCGTGTGTCTGCTCTGAAATTACCTATTGTTATAACAACACATTCTAAATGTGGTCACAGTTATACTCAAGTAATTCTGCGATTATCAAGCAATAACAAAACTCAGTGACCAAGATTTGTATTTTTCCTACTGTTCTGTGGTAGGAGTCACTAGTTAATGTGCCACATGATTTAGCAATTCATGACCAGGCATATTGCTGATAAATTGATAAAAAAATTAATTTTCATCACTGTAACCAACAAAGTGTAGGGGATGACATGTAGTGCAATTGCCTAAAAGCTCTAATCTATGCTGGTCAGTATCTTCTTGCATGGTGCACAAGCATTTTATCACCTTTGCCCACCTAGAGTGGAGATAAGAATCTACTTCTTCCATGCAGTCCAATATTTATATTAAAAAAAAAAATATTTAAAATTACTCTATATCCAGGCTCTTGCCATAGAATGGAATGGTGTGCAAAATTAAATCAGACACAAAAAGATCTGTGCAAAGGAACCTCTTCAGCCCCACAGGACTCATACCAACCCTTAGTCTCGACAATTCAAAACATGCCCCATATAGAGATAGCCTTAGACTTAGTTTCCTGTACCTACAACCCCCTTCCTGCTTTTTAGAGAAGGGCAGCTCTGCCTGGGCTGGGCTGTGCCTACATGGAACAGCAGCACACTCTCAGCATCCTTTTGTGTATTCAATAAACAGATAAACATGAAAAAAAGACCAAGATTTATGTACCTGCCAAAACCTACTTTCAGGGCTCTGCCTCCTGTGCAGAACTGGGTAATAACTAGGACCAAGAGAATAATGTGTACATTTTCTGTTAGTTTGAATTTTTAAATTAACCCACTCTGCTTACTCTGCTTGTTGTTGCATCTGTGCAGCTACCTCTCGAGTCAGTGCACTCCAATCAAAGGGAAATTAAAAAAAAGATTGACCCTATCTAGTCCTCCACCTATTCTCAACCTGGAACTAAGCTGTTTTTCACAGCAACTCCATATTCCTTGTACACTAAAAATTCCCTATATTTTTGCTGGTCACTGATATTCCATTATCAGAACATTGTTATACCACTGTCATTTCCATCTGCTGTTTAGCAGTTTGTAACAATATTAGCCACTGGGTATCTAATTAACAGCTAAACATGGATTCTCACACAGATGCTTTTTTAAACAATAACAGCAACAAAAAAGAAAAATAAATGTAAGAAAGGATCACATATCTAACTTAGAGTTGCATTTAAAAAAGTTTTATTGGTAAGTTAATTAGCATGAGTTCCAATCTGAGAGTCTGCATTCCTATAATTTGGGATCTAAGGGAAGATGGTACTCTGTAGCTATAAGTCATTTCGGAGCAGCTGAGAAACAGAGCCCTTCAGCAGGGGTGCGGGAAGTGGCTTCTGAGCATCTGGGAGCCTACAGGCTGCACACTGCCAAAACAACACTCCTTTGTCAGGACACATTCATCTTCTCCTTTCCCATTCCCCTGCACAGCCAAGCAGTTTGCTGGGTGCCATACCATGAGATGTAAGCAGTATACTCGCACTTTGTTATGCATACTCCTTGTTTTTTTCCCTCTGAAGGCCTCTGGAGCCCTGGGTACAGTGGGAAGGTGAGGGAGCCCATCCCCAGCTCAGGCAACCCTGACCCTGCTTACGCACATGGTACCTGGGAAGCAGAAAAGATCCCGTTTCTTCACAAGTGCACTGCACTCAGCAGGGCAGGTGTTTCTTTTTTAGGTCAAATCTTTTCAGGTTTTTTTTGTTTTCTGTTGGAAAGCTCTCCTGCATGCATATCTAGTGCAGCATTTCAAAAGGAGTCTGCTAGAAGAAAATAAGCTCTTGACATGAAGCAAACTTTACAGTACCCTTTGATATGTCAAATTATATCAGTGAATATCAATGATATTCTCCAAAACACAGCATGTTTTTAATACTTGAAGTTCGTGGCAGAAGTGTGCCAAAGTTGCTGTGAACATCTTTCTAAAAAATAAAATAATTAGACGAAGGTGTTTTGCAGATATTTTTCCAGGTCTGTCAAGTTTCCTGGTAAATTATCTATGTGAGTTGTTAGGTTACGGAAAGTCAAATATACTCAGAAAACCTAAATTAGTAATTCATATAAAGGGCAAAACAGTTATTTCTTTTTAGGACAGAAAAAAATGCAAGTCTTATTTAATTTCTCCTCCCAATGAGACCTGGGTTGATGGGGAAGATGAGGTAGTACAGATACACGGAATTATCTCAACATTAGGCCCAGGCAGATTGCCATGATTTGATGAGTCTCTCTTAGAGAGCCTATCTGTAAAAAATGATGTCATCTTATCCACTATTCAGTGCCAGGTTTTGTATTAACATTGATTTCCCCTTGATGCTGGACAAAGTGCTCACAAACACTGAGTTTCTCATGATGACTTTCATGAAGGTTTATTACTTGTTGCTTGACTGGTGGCCAGCAAAGGATCCATCATTCGATCATTCTTTTTTTTCTTTTAATTAAATGATTGACAAGACTGAAAGCAGAAAAATGGCACCCTTTTCACCTACTTCCTCTTTAACCAAAATGGTCAACTTCCTCTGTCAAGAGGAAGTGGTGGCCCTGACAAGTAAATCGAGCTATCTTAGAATTTTTAGACAACACCTGAAGAACTGAAGATGAAAGGGAGTCTGTGTTGGTTTTTTTGTTTTGGTTTGGGGGGGGGTCATTTTGGTTTTTTGGTGTTTTGGTGTTTTGTTTTGTTTTGTTTTTACTAATGAATACATTTGCACCGGAAAGATTGATGTATTATCTTTTGACAGATAATAAAAAGAATTTTCACAGTACAAATGTATGGAGCTCATCAAGCAACAGTACAATTTAATTAGTACCTGAGATGTCTAAAATGTAAAATTTTAATTTGTACTTTAAGAAAAGTATCCAAAACCCCCCAATACCTACCAAGTCCTTATAAAAGTGCATACAACTTAGCTGATTTTCAATGTAGTGAATTAGAGGACTGCCTCAGAGTCATGTGCTGAACTGGTTCATACACAAAGTTCATTAACCACAGACCACTATAACTTGGAAAAAAACAAGTGCAACTCCTTCAGACACATGTCCCAGTGCAACCTAGCATAAAGCACATCCTCCTGTATGATACAGACTGACAGTAACCTGCTTTGCCATTTTTCTGTGCATATTAAGATGGTGCAAATCACTAGGAAACCAAAGTAGTAGACCTTTGTTTTTTAATGAACTCTACAACAGTGTATGTGGATATCTAACATGAGAAATAACACTGTGAGAATAAACCGGGTCAAAATAGAGTGACACAGAGTGGTACAGCTCGACTGAGAACATAGGGACTGTGTGCATTTACTCCACTTGAGAAATTGGTCTGCACAATTATATTAACTTTGGGCTGTTTCAAAACTCTGGAAAAATTCAAGCTTAACTTACTGTTTTTCTCCAGTTCTCTGTTACAGGGAAGTCTTGCTATCTTTTTGTGAACTAAAGTCTGTTGGTTTCTTTCCTATTGCTACTTTTATTTGTTATCATACTTCCTGATTTATTTCATCAGGAAATGGCAGTTCAAAAGGACCTCAAGACAGGCTACTGCATCAGTAGTTCTGGCCGAAATAGAACTAGGAAGTGGTAGGATAGTACCACAAATTCAATTCCATCTCTCTCCAGTTGCTAGCTCAGTCCTGAAGATCTCCCAATCTCGTTGCATTTCTTTGCTTCCAGTGGAGGAAAGAAAAGAGGCCCAAGAGAGAGTGAATGTCATCAGAGAACACAGTAAATCATACCTGGACACTATGCTGGCTTTCACCAGCAGACGCTCAAAATCACTGCAGAAGAATCCAAGATTGAATCTGAGGAGACAAAGGTTTCCTGGGCTCTTTATCCATTGTTTGAGATTTTGCCTACATTTTGGTTCTTTCTTGATATGTATGTCTGGCAGTTACATATAATAGCCCTCTGTGAAATGGGTTTGGAAGTATATTTTTAAAAAGACTGCAGTAGGGTAGAGAAGAAAATTGCAAGCTAGAATGAATAATAACATTTCCAACAGTTATTGGCCCTTACTTATTATGAGACCTATGTCCAAGCTAAACAGAGCTTTAAAATTTTTAATCAATGCCGAAATCATGCATTATCCTTTCTTATACCCTTCATTCGTGTTTCCATGCTTGGATGTTTCTAATAAGTGCACTTCTACAAGATGGTAAGACTGGCATCATATCCCGGTTAACATTCACAGAATGGTACTTTAGAAAATAGCAGACAAAATATGTTTGTGTTTCTGCTACAGTGAATCAGTTGAGGAAGAATATCTCTCTAATGGTGCTTGTTGGAAAGAACATTTTTTGGATCTGTTTCAGAAAGTGTGTGCTAGTGGTTTGACAGGTAGTTAAATGAATGCTTTTGTTCCATCTCTAGCTAGATTTGTAAAATGAATAAATTACTATCAACTTTCTCTTCTAGGCAGCAGTACCCTTACTCACATCTCACACATAAGACCAAACCGAAGACCGATGCTTTTTATTACTTTTCTCTAATTAGCTTTTTGTACTAATGGTGTAGATTAAACAAAGTTATTTCAGATCTTACTCCTTATGTGTCAGGAACACATGCAGGAACACTTTGCTCTGATGTCCAGAGACTTGTTAGACATTTGCATGGCACACAACTTCTTAAAGAAGCACCTTGCTTAAAACAACATTCTCAAAATCTCCCTCTGTTGTGCTTGTGAAGTACTGAGTGGGCTTAGGGCAGCTTACTGTAGGAGAGCAATTTTTTTACATATATGATGTGGACACAGGGGAAAAAGCTGCTTAAAAAAGTGTTAGCAGGGAGCTGCAGTGTTTTAATTGACATACATTAATAGTACAATTTAACTATGAAAAATATTCTGTGGCTACTATTTAATGCATGGAAAGGTCAAAAATCCTTTTCATGTGAAACCTACATTATAACCCAGTGAGAAAGATCAGAGGTTTGATAAAAGCCTGAAAAGCTGTTGGCTGAGTACAGACCTGCCCCTGATCTTATTGTCCTGTAAATAGTGTTTATCACAGTGTGGCCTTTTACTTGGCAGGATAAGCAATGAGCTTCAACATTACTTGCAAGGACTTTTTATTTATAGACATCTCTGACTATTAAGATATAAAACCATCATGTGCTGTGTCATATTCTTCCACATAATGCATGTGCAAAACAAATAGGCCTTCTGTTCAGAGAAAAGCCAGTGTGTGGTATCTGCACAAGGGTTTCCAAAGATAAGTGGCATTACTAAAATGATTACTAAAATGCAATTACTGTCTCTAGAGATACATTTGGCAACGTCCATATGCATGGAGAAAAACTGTAACAAGTCATGAAAGTACTAAGTTAAATACAGAAAAGAGACTAAATGGGAGACTGGATGCTGTATAATGGGCAAAAGAACAACCCAAGGGATGATTTATTTTAACAGCTGTGTTTTGTAAATGGAGCAAGCTGTATGTACTGCAAATAGCTCTGAAGGATGTTAGGCCTTTCTGTGGATTCCTGTCATTTCTTGTCTGCCTTCTATCCTCTTCTATTGGAAAGGCTGGTTTTCATTTTAAAACACAGATTCAGATAGTTCACTTCTCCCAAATACCAGGTTCAAACCACACCACTGTATAAAAACGGCAACAACAACAGCAACAACAAATACAGGCAAGACGCAAGCTGACAACATTACTATTCAAAAGAACAAAACTTCTCAAAAATAAATCCAATTGGCAAAAAAATCTGTGACAAACCAAGCAAATACAGCAGATAGTCACACAGAGAGTTGAGATGTTTCTCAGCTTCCCCTCTGTGCACCTCAGACCTGCAGTGGCATATGACCCTCTCTGTTAGCAAACTGCAGATGATACACCCCAACACATATTTAGCCAGCTCTAATTAGCACTCTCTTGGAGGGGTCCTGAGCCCTCACTTGTAGGTAGGCTTGTTCCAGGGGCCCATTGCAGCAGGGAATTTGCACAAAGACACTCTGTTGCAGGCTAAGCTAGTTTACTGGACATAAACTACTCCCCCTGCCCAGTTGCCTTAAATACCTAGAAATATTCTGATGAATGGTAAGTTTACATTAATGTGTAGCCCAAGGGCTCGTTTCATGGGAAAAAAAAAAAACAAAAACAACAACCAAACATTAATAAATAAGACTAACATTTTTTTGGTTGTAAATGGAAATCACCATGGTGACACAGCAGTAGGATGATTACGTCTGTCGTGTCTTCTAAATTTTGGTCACTTCATAAAAACCAGGCCTATGTCTTTGCTACACAGTGAAGCAACAAGGGGAAGCAGCACAAGGAGCTTTTTGTGACCCACTGCAAGTTCTGAACAGGACTTCTCTGTGAGAAATCAAAAAAACAAAAGTGCACTGGGCTTCTTCAGCTTCTTCTCAGCACAGATGCCTAATGACCCACAGATGAGAGCTTTCCTATTGCTACTCACTAGTAGGAATAATAAGATGTGAGGTCCCTTCAACTGCCAATTGTTTTGAAAAGTCTCATTTCAACATTCCCCAATTTCTTGAATGGAATTTCTAGCGTATATGTGAAACTTTTTGTAGACCAAACATCAGCAATGAAAATGACACAGGAATGTAAAAAGAAAATAATCAATAGCTCTGATTGGCCATCCTGTGTTTTATCATCCTGTGGTCCTTACCTAAGCCCAGTCAATTCAGAAACCTAACACTTTGCACATTACCCAGCCACTCCATTCTCTTCGACAGCCAGGGCATTAAAAGCCTACTGAGGCAATGCTTGACTTCTGCCCAGCACAGGCAAAACACACACTGCACATGAAGGATGTTCTCATTACTAAAGAGCTATAGGTCATGTCATTGCCATCACCCCATTTCAGCACTGCCCATTTGAGCAGAAATGTGTTCACTCTCCTTGCTTCCTTTCACCTCCTTTTTCTTTCATAGGAGACTGTCTGATATTAGATTTCCTTTCTTTTAGGATGACTTCAAAACTCCTGCCGAGCAGGTTCCTACACCTCAATTAATTCAAGTTCAGTTGGAGCATTGGAGCTCAGCTAGTCTGAATATACTGTTTGATCATGCATATACCTCATTTCTGATCTCTGATCAGGATTGAAGTCTTGTTCTTCAGAGGACTCATACAGATTTAGACCAGTGATTTGAGTAGGTCTGGGTTGGCGCCCAGATGAATGCAAGGAGTAGTGAACTGAATAAAGCGAGGTAGTGGGAAGTACTTGTAAATATGTAAATATTTTACTAGAGATGGCATATGTATATTACTTCTTCATGTCTTCCACTCTTCAGATAGCACAGCTCAGCTCACAATTGCTTCACTTGCAGAGAGTGAGTTACCAGCTGGATGTCTACTGCAGAGATGGCACAAAGTACAACGCAGTGGCGAAGGCTATAATAAATGCAATAATGAAGAAAAAAAAAAAAAAACATGAAAGTGCCTTCAAATAGTTGGAACTGGCATTTCTGTAAATGCCTATCAATCCATCCTGTTATTATCACGTGGGAAAAATTCTGGACAAATGTTAAAGCTTAATCTCTTCATACCTTCTTTTATAGGAATGGAATGTGTTATTTTAGGCATTAATTAAGTGGAATGAAATAGTTAAAGCCACATGAAAGTCACAGGACACCTGGTAAATTGCAATGTCACTTGCATCTGTTTAGTTACTGAATCTTACATAGCATCACTGAATTCTGAGTAGTGATCCACAAGCAGATTTGTACAAACTTGTAGCAAAAATACTGAGACACAAAACTGTTCACAGTATAACAAAATATTTATTAATCTCTGGTATATGAAATCAATTCCTTATTCCAACAGATTTTGGATAATTTAATCTTGAAGAAAAGTGACTCATCAGTGAATAAATCCTTCATTCTTCTTTTATTGGTTTCAGTTGCAGCTGTTATCACATCTGACTCCTGGAACCCTTTCTGTACCTACAGCAGAACACTATCTGGATATCAAGATATATAAATTGGATATCAAGCCAATATGGAATCATAGCTTCGGTGACTCAAATTTAAATTGTTTTATTTTTTCCCAAGCTAAGCAGATGTAAGGCAAAAAAAAAATAAATAAAAAAAAATACAGGAACTCACAATGTTCAGAAACAACAACCCTGAAAACAGCAGGAGTTATTCTCTTTAAGCAATACTATAGCCCCTGCTTCCTGAAACTTTAGCCCTGAGATGACAGCAAGAAACTTTACGTATAGCCAACAGTGATATTATATTACCGAACTCAAAAGAATTTGGCAAGTATGAGGAAGATCATTCAGGATAATGCTAACAACTTCTGCCAAAGCTCACAAGCAGCCCAGGAAGAGTCCCTAGGGCTAAAGACGGTGGAAAAGGCTTTTGATGATTTCCCAGGTCTTTGATGTTAAGCCACACAGAATTGGATGTGTGTGTTCTCCTCTTTAATGTTACCCAGGAGAAGTGTTTTTCCTACTAACTTTTAGGGCAGTTCCTGAGACCACCTTGTGTGGCACTTTCCCAAATACAAATTAAAATTAAAGCAATGACATCAGTAATAAGAGAACACTGAAGACAAAATCCAGAAATCTGTACACATGCTGGGGAACATGCTGTTCAGAGAGCAATTTCACTGCAAAAAGAAAAACCTTTGCCAAGTCAGGTAAAATCACAGTGGGGATCAGAAGGGAGATATCACTATATTAGGTGGTCAGTCTGCCCAGAACAGACACAGAGAGAGTACATAAAATTATAGTAACCTACTGATCAGCAGGACTGAAACATGTTTAGACTGTTCTGTCCGACACCTTAAAAAATAAGAACTGCAGTTTTCCCAGAACTTCTCAGCTGTAATATTTTCTCTGCCCATACTGTCCTCTTCTGTTATCCATTTCCCACTTCAGCAGGCTGATGTGATCATATGTGTTGTCTGTCTGTGCATGTGCATGCCTGTCTACATTTGGATGTGTGTGTTTCTAAATGACAGACCAATTTCAGCTTGAAACCTTTCAGAACATGAAAGTTGCACAGAAAGTACCACAGATTTAAATAATCAGTTGCACAGATTTAAATACCATAGGCAGCTGTGTGGAAATGGATGGTCAATGCCCTGCCAGGGGGGAAGAACAACAATGTGACTTCAAGCTCACTGGCCACCAAGGATTTCAGAACAGTGGAAAAAGCTGGTACATGCTGAAGCCCATTACTACACTAAGTTTACTTTATTATAAACCATACCCACAAAGTAAAACTAGGTGTTATTGGTTCCACTCTCCTCAAAGCATCTTGTTCATGCAGTGTTCTTTTACTCCATGGAGTAATCCTTAAAAAGGCCTGACATTACAGCTGCTCAGTATGAGGGACAGAGTCTCAGGCTCAAAAGTGCAAACCATTAACACTTACATGAACAAGGTTTTGGACTCTAGGGAACAACTAAAGTTTGATAAATCTCAGCCAAGGTAAGGAAGGAGCTGAATAATTCAGTCATAGTTTAATTTCTTTTGTACTCAATTTTTGCCTTCATACACTTACCTCAGAACAAAACCAATCTGGCTTTCATTAAGGATTAAAAGTCCTGGCCCCACTGAAAACAAGAAAAAATTTCTTGTGATTGGAATTTCATCCAATGAATCTGAAGGATACTAAACATGTGCAAAATATATGCCCATTTTCTTAAACATGTAACTGTTCTTGCTTCAAAAGCAAATAACAAGGTTACAGGGGGAAAAAAATCCAACAAAAAACCTGATCAAGGGTTTTAATTCTGAACTGTGGATTATTTGATGTCAAAGAAAAATTATGGTTCTTCAGGTTTAGATGACAACTATACTGTTGCTGATAATAATGAATGCTTTTCTGTTTGAACCAGATTCACTGTGAAATAATAGCTAGCTTCAAAACAGCCAGTGAGATAAGGAGATGATCTAGCAAAAAAAACCTCACCCTTTTTTTCAGATCAGTTTTTTTTCTACTGATGAAAGGTTATTGTAGACCTACATGCTATACTTAGAAAGTAAAATCTTGTTTTCGGATAGATGGAGTATGTTCTAGACCTATTTACAACACTGGGGGTTATGGCTTATACTTGTCACTTCTGAAAACCCAGCTTTGACAAAAGGAAAAACAGAGGCAAGTAAAGGAGTCAGAGTCTGACTTTCAGAGGGGAGAAGGCAAGATTAAATATAGTAGACCATTTTTTGTCTCAGAATCTGTAATGCTAAGTCACTTACTGAACTGTAACAGCTTTCCTTGCTCACCTATTGCCTAAGTGTTCGAATTCTCACCACAGTGCAGCTGTGGGAGCTCCTCATGGCAGTGTGCAAGATGATGTAACAACTGTCATCTTAAACTGAGAATTAATTTAGGACGTAGCCTCTTTTCTAGATTACACACTAGTCTGCTGGCTGCATTTCAAGGTGATATGCAAAGGTACATAGGTCACAGAAAAAGCAGTTACAGGACTATATATTCAAGTGAATAAGACTGTGTGTCCCTGTGATAGAGTGAAAAGATAAGAGACCATGTAGTAGATCTCCCAGACTGTACCATTCTACAGTGCAGGGTTATCCTAAATAAATATATCTAAATTCACAGACAAGTAGGTCAACAGGAAAATTTTCCAGGACTTTTCAGAGCAAGCAATAAGTTGGATGCTCATGTATATTGTTACTCACTCCCTCTCTCAGCCCACTGTAACTGTCTCTGTGAACAATATAGACAGGTTACGATGCTTTTCACTGGAGTGGTAGCTTTGGTAAAGAGAAGATATTTGATTTCCAAACCCACACATAGCTCTTAATATCAAGCGGTTGGGATGACTAGGCCAGGTGCCAGACAGGATCTTTGGAGATTTATGCCTTTTCCTCACCCTCAGACAGCAAGAGCTTATGCAGCCATCCCCTCACGATGACCCACTCATTTGTCTCCTCAGTTGTGGCCAAGAGGCTTCTTCCAAGAGGGAGAACGTAGTTCATCCGCAATTCACAATTGACAGTGGCCCTTTCAGATGTTCTGGTGAACAAGAGCACTTGTGATTGTGACTCTTGATTAAAAGCAATTCAGCCATAACAAAGCTGACAGCACTAATTTGTTTCATACAAGCTGGCCCAAGGTTTATCTTCAGGTGCTGCCACACTCGGCCAGATTTAGACTGGTAAAACCAAAACAAATGTCTACACTTCAAAATGCCCAAGTCACCCAACTTTACCCCAAATAGCACATTTTTATTTGTCTGTAATTATTTATTTTTTAAAAAGGGAAACTATGGATTCTAAAATTCTGTACTTGCTCTCCTTGATCTATTTTCTACTTTGTGACAGCTGCTCCAAAGCAGCTCAGGCAGGAAAAGAATAAAGTAAATGGCTTGGGCACTACTTCTTTTTAGAAAGAATATTTTTAATCTTGTCATCACGTCAGGAGTTCTCATAATCACATACCAGATGCAAAATAATTAGGCCTATTTGGCCTATTTGTAAGCTGGGGGATAATTGAAGTGATGACAACACAAACTTCTTCCATTATAAGAAAAAAGTGGATATATCAACTCAGAGAGAGCTGGATTGCTCGACTGGATATTATTCTCACATATTCATATGACCTGAGGAATTCACCTTCAGTTATCAGCACACGATCTGCACGGTTAGAAGAGGTTTAGTTAGAAAACCTAAAAAAGCCTGTATGTGTACTGGGTAAAAAATGCCAAAAAGGAACTTGAGAGCCCAAGTAAAGAAATTATTAGGTGAAAGGAAAAAAAGAATCTTTCTTCTGCTGTAGAAACTAAAATAACATTAACAGAATTAATTTGTATTAGTGAAATCAAGATCTATCTATAACGTTTGTCTTTATTCTCAAACTTGCACATGTAGTACCTGCAAAAAAGCCTGATGTTTCAAAAAAATTAATTCATTTTGATTCATTCAAGAAAACTGTTTTCCCTAAGGCTCTACTGAATCTTTTCAGTCTCTGTTCCCTTTTGCACCCTCATCTAGGGAGTTACTAGTTCCCTGGTTTGTTCTCTGCTATGTGAATGAGGTCCCCTACTCTTAGTCCAAAACTAATCACAGTTATTCCTAACAATCTCCCTATCCATTAAGGTCATTCCCAATGTCATTAAGATAGTGCTTCTTTATTACGGCCCTCAAAGCATCAGTGCTTATAAAGACAGAGCCAAAAGGAGGCAGAAAGTGATTCCTCCTGTTCATGTTAGCAGGGATTGGCAAGGGAACAGAATTAGACTCAAGGCATAGCTGCCTGGCCTGGAATGCTGCAAATTGTAAAAGGGGCTATTTCTCCCAGTTCCATCACTGCCTGAACCTCAATGGTATAATTAATACATAAAAAATCAAAACAACCCAAAACACAAAAAACCCCCCACCAATGTTAAAAATGTCCCTCTTCAAACAAAATAAAAATACCTGGAAACATTAGTAACTTTATCAGTGCAAAGAAATTAAGTCTGATCATGCAATTAAAAATAAATCAGATTGATTTATTGATTCCAATGAATTAGTACTCAGGAGTTTCCGAATAATTGCTGCCAGCCAGCCAGAAAAGATGTCTTCTGTAGTGTTAATTTTTGTTCAAAAAGAAAATTACACTTCCAAGGAAAACATTTCTGTGTCTTCAGCACTGTTATCAGAAGTGTCTTATTACACAAGGTTAAAACAACTGGTAGTTTGAACTGCAGAGACACATCAGATGAGTGAGAGTTGTAGGAGAAAAGGGAAGTGAAAAAGCTCTCTCCTTATCTTGGTATTAAACCATAAAAAGCAATTAAATCTTTAGACTTGTAATCTTTCAAAAAAAAAAATACAGGGTGGCAATCTTTAGGAGGTGCAAATGATTTTTTTCTTGTAAAAGAGATTACAGGATCTGCTGGGATTGACATACAAACAGAATTTCATCAAACTCTGAAATATGACTATAATCTGCAAACACCCTTACATTTGTCTATAGCATGGTTTGCTCAAGGCAATAACACCGACGCTACCCCTTCGCAGAGGAAACGCGAGTGCTCGATAACGTGGCCACAGAGGAGATAACATAGGCTGTGGTGCCTGAAAGTGGGTCTAGAGCTGGAATTAGCACACGGCACAGCTAAGTTCTCAGTATACAGCAAATTCGGGTGCCTCATTGCTGAGGTTCACTCAACAAACAGTCAGCAATGACTCTTCATAGGTAGAAAAACAGGCCTGATCAAAAGTGGAGGCACAAACCAGGAAGGAAAAATCTTAATCATTCTGGGATAGCCATGAAACCCACTACAGAAAATAACAGCCCGGTTTTATGGCAACACAGTTTTGAACATTCAGTTCCACGTCTGTAATGACTGTAAGAAAGTAATTCCTGCAGAATAGCTATACAAAATAATTTCTATTCTTTCGCGATACTAATACATTACCCTCTTTTGGTGCTTCATTCTGTGCATAAGATGACTTGCAATATTAGCTCATTCAAAACTTGTTCATTGTTCCACAGGCAACTCCTATAACTTGGCTGGATTGTATTAAAAGAGATATTCTCTTAGCAATGTTAGTGCTTGTATCCCCAAGTACTAAATGTATAATCCCTCACTGTACAATCAAAATATGCAATACAATCATAATACAAAATATTTATATAACTAGGCACACTATAGAATTATGTATATTATATCATAGCTATCATTCTGTAATTGGTATACTTCATCCTGGTCCAGTAACAAATACATGCCTTTTACATGTACCCATTGCGCTCAATCCACAATAGGCAAGTTGCTTCTACCAGACATGTTCCTTACCTTGCAAACATATATATTTAATGCAAAGAGACACTGTGATATTTGTGAGAAACTGCGTGCAACTGCTAATTGTCCCGCACAGCACGGGGGCACCAACACTTTCATCAAATGACTGTTTGCACAAATGAACTCTTTGGAAAGTGGCATACATGGTGCATTTGTGATTTAAGCTCAACCTGTTCTCCAAGCTTCTAAGTACAGGCAAATATTCCCAGAGGGAACAAAAGAGTATTTGATCACAGTGGCTGCAAAATAATTCTGGGACTTTCTGGAAAGGTATCCTACTCTCCTCCCTAAATTTCTGGCACCATTATCATCACATAAAGAGGCTAGCCACAGATTCTACAGGTGGCTGCAGGTACTGGGTAACACAATGATCATGTAGAATAGCCATGGTAGAGAATGGATAGTTTTAGCCCTGCCTGGTACTCAAGTTAGAAGATAGGTTCTCAAAAAAGTGAGGGAGAATTTGGGGGG
>VYXB01008018.1:16399-60664 GCA_013397135.1 Pachyramphus minor | reverse complement strand
GCCCAGGGACATGGTGGATTCACTGTGGAAGTTTTCCTGCAAGTTTTTAAGATGAGACTGGATGTGGCACTTAGTGCCATAGTCTAGTAACTGCAGTGGTAGTGTATCAAGGGTTGGACTTGATGATCTCAGAGGTCCTTTCCAACCCAGCTGATTCTACGATTCTATGTAGTAACATATACAGGAACCTCTCTTCTCCCCCCCCATCCCCCTAAAAGAGCTTAACAGTTGGCTACCATAGCACATTTCTACCATGCCCCCACAATACCATTAATCCAAAATACACAATTAGAGGAAGGTATATGAATCTCAAGTACCATTAAAAATTCTTCAAGTGTAATCAATGAGAGCCTGCTGGAATGCCAAACAGGTTTTGCCTCAATCAAACTCTTCATGAGTTAGGTTTGAGAAACTTCAGTCATTGAAAACATCTAATGCTCCAACACAGGCATTTCACATCTGCTCTCCAGATGCAAGTGTGGGTATTTTTTCTGGCTGTATATCTACATCGACCATGGAGTTTCTCATCTGTTTGTTGATGAAGATTCCACTGAGTATTTTGTTCATCTAACACTGCAAAATCAGAACTGTCAAATTTGTTACTCCTGAGCACGCATGAATCAAGGACTACACAGCCTTTAAACTGCCTTGAAGAGAAACCCAACAGGTGCCCTGCTTCTAGTGCACGAATGTTTGGGGAACACAACTCAATTTGACATGGGGATTGTCAGCTGACAGGGAAGGAAACAAAGTAATGGGTCAACCACAGATAGAAGTTGTTTTCATATGCTTGCACTGTTAAAAAAAGCAAACCAAACCAAATCAACAAAGAAAAAAACCCTCACAAAAATCCACACAACCACCCCACGAACAGGATTTTTTTCATAAGTATTGACCAACGCCCATTCATCTTCCTGAGTTAGGTGGGTAAAAAGAAAAACACCAATAAATGGTAAATTTCTTACATGAAAATGCAAGGTGGCAAGAACCAGCTTTATTTTTTGTAAAAACAGAGATTATTGTGGCCTTGCTGACAAAACAGCCTGACATACAGACTCATGGGTATACCAGTGCCTAGCCCTGCAGGGCTGACCAAGAAGTTTCTCCTGGTGAAACAACAACCACTTTTTATCAATTAAGGGCATGAAACACTTCAATCCACAAGAGTATATATCATTATGCCAGATTAGTTTCTTTTATGAGAAAGATCTGCCTGTAGTCTCAGAACTGCTGAAAACTTTTTAAGGGGATTCACCTTTTTCTCCTTTTAGTAGGTGCATCATCCAGTCAGCCCTAGGAAATGAACACTTTTAAAAGGAGTAAAAACCCTCAGCCTGAAACTTTCCTGTGCAATCTATTTCCCAGTGATACTTCTTTTCATTGACAGTGTGATGACTGTCTGTTTCTTTCAGATAATTATTACACAACAGTTCCGTAAAAATTCTCGTCATTTGAAAATGCAATGTTACTTAACAATATACCTGATGTTGATGAAATATGATCACAAATCCAAGCAGAAATCAATTTAATGCTGTTCAGATAACTAAGCACAGCTCTGGGGTGCTCAGTTCCTCACCTGACTTAATGCATAGTTGTGGGAGATTCAATACATGTTCTAAGGGGGCTGTAGATACCTCAGCAAGAACTGACTCACCGTTTCTTACAGGAAGAAAAATTTTACCATTTATTCTAGATCAGCATAAATCTTGCCAAGCTTGGAAATTCCTTTTCGTTGGCTAGAGAGAAAAATTCACTGAGGACCAGAGAGAACTGCCATAATGAGGAGAGTCTATCAGAGAAACATAAACAATCTGTAGCTGATAGTACAATTCAGAGTAAGACAATGAAGAAAAACAGGCTTAGGAAATGGGAGAGTTGTCTTTTAGAAACTAAGGCATACGATTAGTTGTAAAAGCAGAACACTGGCTTTAACTTTTTCGTGTTAAATATTTTTAATTTTTTACATTCATTTTCCTAAGAACTGACAGATTCCTAAAGAATTGGAAGCTAGAATTTTATAATATAAAAGTATGACAAGGAATAAACTTTCACAGTGAAACTTCAGTAACTGCCAATTAGATCAGTATTTTTGAAACACAAGGAACATATAGAGTGTGAGAAGAAATGCACACAGTTCTATTCACGCCACAGGGACTTTTCACTGAAAAGGAAGCTTTCACATCTCACAAGTAATTCTTCAAAGCAATTTATAACAATAAAACATACAAGGCATAGAATATATCAAATAATTTTAGACAAGGATTAAGGAGCGCAGCACATTTTGATTATGTTATTGGGGAATAAAATTACAGTGTAGGATTTCAGAAGAAACCAATTGCTCCAAAACATGTCGAAAATCCCAATAACTAAAAACGCCTTGGAAGGATTTTACTTTCTTAAGTATATAATAATATAGGCCTCTTTATTTGAAGAATGTGTAGATGATCACATTTCCTCATCCTTGCAAGAAATTCTTAATATCACATTATTGAGAATATTGCTACAAAAGCATACACTCACAAATTATGGCTTAAAGAGAAAAAACATTTCAGAACAAATGTCTTATCATAAACATTTATGAAACTAAGAGACATTAAACCTTGGTGCCCTGCACACCATCCTTATCTCATACCTAAGTGGAATCATCATGCATGTAAATGAACTACTACTTGAGGGATTTGCAGAGCAAAGACAAAAACAAGGTGCTGGTGTACTACTGTATATGAAACACTATCTCTGGAGACCAGTAGGAAGTAAAACCTCTGCCCCCAACCCCACAGCCAAACAGAGTAAGAGCCTGTCGTGGAGCATCAGCTCTACATATAACCTTGGACAGCCTTACTCAGACATGTACATATGAGCACAAAGTACCAGGAACTTCCTGGATAGATACGGAACCAAATGAATTAAAACAGGAGATCCTCCAAGACTCCAGTCACTTCCAGCTCTGCAGGCCAAGAGTAGCAAAATCAGAATTTGAAGTAGTTATTGCAAAAGAATGTTTTTTACTCATTTTTATACAAGCAGCTTATAAAGCCCATGTAAATGAGAAAAACATGCTGTTTACAGTTCTCTGGCAAAAGGCACAATTTCTGGTGCCCAAAGAACACTACAAGACCCCATGTCCTCTATAACAGAGAAACTGAAGCACCTGCAAATGGTGTCCAGGTCACTATCCTTAACTGATTTATGACAAGGAAATTAAACTAAAAAATATGGAGTAACATATATAAAAAAAGCATAAGCCTGACCATTCCTCAAAACTCACCCATTGGGCAGGATGACGAAACAGAAATTCTCCTGCCACTATTAACTACCCTGATCCAATCTGAAAATTCATTAACAGCTATTGTTTTTCTATTGAATTTTCCAAGTTCCTTACCACTAGAAACTAAAAAATCTCAGAACTTTCAAGCAAGATCTTTCTTTAAACTCAGAAATATTTTGAACCAGGCGTACAGTTCAAAATGAAGGAAAACAAAAAAAAAAAAAAAAGAAGTGAACGTGTGCTGTCTCCAGTAATTTTCCTAAAGAACTCTAAAAGATCTTTGATTATTCTGAGGTAAACTGTGATTTCCAAAGCTATGGTACCCCTGTCTAAATTTTTACACTGACAAACTAGCAGTGAGTTGGGTTATTTTTTAACTTCTTTCTTAGAAACAAGTCAGCAAATTTTATTTAACTTATTTTTAAATGTACCTAACCTCACAAAGTTGAGGATAATGTCAGCCTGAACAGTAAAATTCAGCCAAAGAGCAGAAAAAAAGCCCCCTATGAATACAAGCAGGAAGGGAAAAAAACATTTTGCTATTAATGTATCCCTTCTAGAGAAATACCACTGAAGTTCAACATGATCCAAGCCACAGCGCAATGTGTGTAAAGCAGCAAAGAGTGTAAATTCCATACACTAAAGAGAAATAATAATTATACGGGGATCTTTTATTACTATTTAGTACAGAATCGGAATTTAATTTTGGGACTAATTCAACATATATATACTTCAAAAGAAAAGAGTCCTTCAGCATGATATAAAGCAAAGATTAAATGCAAATTTCACTGCTAACTTTTCTTCTTAAAGGCAACAAAAAATATGTGAATATGATTGTGGTGTCCATCGAGCACAAGGGAATTAGAGTAACTTAAAGTAGTTTATTGTAAGAGGACACAACTGAGACATCTCATATTTAACTTGTGTCCAGAAACAGGAATCAAAATGAGCTATTAAGCTGTAGCCTAAATGTTTGAAGATTTTTTCAGCTGAGAACATTATACAGCCTTAAATGGTAAAAACAGTTACATCCTAGCCCAATAAAAATCCTTGGAAAAATAATCTTCCACAAATAAGATGAAGATAAAGTTCCAACAGACCATAAATTGATTTGTAAATGTTCACATTTTAAAAATCACATTCACAGCAACAACAGTAAATATTTTTGCTCTGAGCATACATATGAAGTCCATTGTAAGAACATTAAAATCTACTTGAAAACCAGGCACACTGAAGTATTTTAGTGACAAATGTATCATGATTCTTCTTCCTGCTGTCTACTGCTTTTCTCTTCTAGTAAGCCATACTCCAGCCTAATAGCAATATATTTTGTACTCCAATCAACCACACTATTCAGTGGTATTTCCTAGAAAAATTTTTCTTGTATGTCAGATAAACACAGAAGAAAATCCTTCAGGGACAGCTTGATATACCACAGAAGCCAGTTGAAATAATACTGTACCAAGAAATTAAGATTTTTGTTAGTGAACCTATCAGTACAGAAAATGTGGTAAAGGTACACATATTTTAGCAAAATTTAACTGTATCAAGCATGTGACTTGAACTTTGCTCCATCATTTTAAAGCTATGTAGATTCAGAAGGATCAGAAAAGTCATACTGTGTCAAAGATCAACTGTGACAAAAATAAACTGGAAAATGTCTACACAAGCAGCATGATGGTATTGCACTAATACATGATCATGAATGTTTCATTTGCAAAAGAAAAGAAACTCATATGTGGAATTTTAAAATAGAGAACTCCTTTTCATAATTTTCTGATTAAAAATAATTTGGTGGTACCTGATTAGACAAACACAGTGACAAAAAAAAGTTACTTTGCAGGTGCCGCAGAGGACCTCATTAAGGGTAAAGAAAAATATACTATTTCCTTAAGAAATTACTCTACTTCTATCAACAATTAAACAGTCCATTAAATCAAACTGCACATAACAAAGAACTGTGTGAATTTGCAGTGCAACTCAATCATCACTGTTCGCACACAATTTTGTGCTTCCCACATTTTCAGGAATTAGACCTGCAGGTTTCCCCATTTTCACACATGTTCAAAGAATTTAACATTATTAGACTGTCATAAATTACCTAAGATTTTTGGCAGGCCATCTGTTGTAATAGCTTTGAATTTCCCTTAAGTGCATATTGTGGATGACTTATTTTAACAAGAATTAACACTACCTTGTGGCTCAGACAAAATTTAAACTCTTAACTCCTTTGCACCATTAACATGCAAAGTGAAGGTCAGAGTTATATATGTATTGCTTAAGGTAGATTACATATATTACATATATGTAAGGATGTTACATATATTGAACATTTTTTTGATCTTAACTTGAAATTATTAATCCTTCTACAGCAGAGTAAGACCATATTCCATATACCTGGACTTTGTATCTCTGGGCAGCAGTCACAACTCTGAAAAATTTTCAAAGAAATATTTTTCCAGTCACATTAGAGTTAAAAATTAAGCAAGATTTCTCATGCTTACCATTCCACAAATTCCAAATATATTTGAAAAGTCATACTAGTCCTATTCTGCATTCCAACTTCCTGCAATATTCATTAGTTTCTGTGTAAGAACCATCATGAGTGGAAGACTAATTGGCCCATAATGTTTCCTGTATTGGTTGCACTTTAGATCTACTTTGTTACTGTACTAAATAGAAGAATTTAATCAATCTTCCCAGAAAAAATCTCAAGAACAACAGCTATTTCAGTGGCTCATTAGCTAGTTATTAAAAACAGACTTGATCACTGATACCTTAGGACAATGAAAACAAAAACCAGATTGCAAAGATTTGTTTTTAAAAAATTTGATGTCTTAAATTTTTGCCATTATAAATTGATACTGAAAACAAATACTAGCAAAGAAAGCAAACATCCTACATTTTCTAGATTTTTCCATAAGTGTGGTCAATGGAGAAATATCACTCTAAAAGTACAAAATCCTTCTCTTCCAATACATACATGAGATGAGATAATTAAAAAATGAACAAACAAAACTTTTGATTTTCTGTTCTGTCAAAGGGAGAAATCTCAATTTACACTTTTACAACCATGTTTTCCCCTCAAGAAAGTACTGATATAATGATCCTGGAGTTTTCAACGAGTTTACACTGTAAATCATGTGGCAGAAATGTCAGCCATACCCTTCAGCATTTCATACTCATTAGAATGGGTGTTCTCCACTTTGTGGTGAATGAGTATGTGGCTTTGTTCATTCTCAACACGGGGAACTTGCAGCAGGCTGGAAAGTTTTACTCAGCATCTGAAAGTTCTAGAGATATTCAACATCATGGTGGTGAAGAGTCCTGTAGGATTTAACAGGATTTTCACACATCATCTAGCAATTATACTTTACCAGCTGAGCCAATATTCAACCAATACCTTATTATAGATTTTTTTAATTCATGGGTCTGTAGGAAGAGTACACTTCAGTCAACGCTTCCATCCAAACACCCAAAGCAAAGTGTTTCAACATTGAAGAGTCACTATTCACCAGCTGTCCTTATTCTACAGTCACATTATACCAGGTTAAGCTGTACTGCATGTAAAGGTCAAGTTTTCATTTGCAGTATCAACACACAGTACACACATGTGTGGCCCATACAAACCAACCTATGAAGAAGAAGAGAACCTTCCCTACAATGTAGTCTCATTCCTTCAAAGGTATATGCTTGGCAATTTTAGACCCTGGTAGGCTACAGCTTCTACATCAAACTACTGAAAGAACTGACACACCCTGAAAAGTGGAGAAGCGATTTGGTTTGGGTGGCTTTTTTTTAACTGGGAACTACTTGTAGTACTCCTGGATGCTTACATAGTAACAGTAGCTAAAAACTCTTGCCATCTTTGGCTGTCCAGGAGACTGCACCCCTTCTCCAGGAATGTGGATTCAAGCATAGTTATCCACATATTCATCACCCCTAGGCTACACCCCAGGGATGAGCCGTTCCAAGGGAATCAACAGGCAACCTGCCCTTCGAAGCGGCATGTGGGGATTGCTCACTCACACCAGGCGGCCTCCTGGTCTGTGAGCAGATTCTTTCCAAGATCTGGTGCTTGATTTAATGCTAACGCATTGGAGTGGATCTGGTTTTCCATGAATTTCTGTGATGGGGGTAGTTGAGAGATCAGTGGTATGTACCAAATCAGGGGAGGGAGGCTTGTTTCCACTGCAGCTGATTTCAGCAGCAAAATACTTGTGGTGGTGTCTCAACCACAAATCAATTATTAGTTGAGCAAAATTTCCTTTGCAATAGCATTGTGATTATAGGAATGGTTTCAAGGCCCACAAAGAGAAAAAGTAAAGCACCATCTCAGAGTACCATATTAAGTTTCACTAGGCTGTCATAGCACATGATTATGCATTTTGAGCATGTATGCCTGCAACATTTTTGTCTTAACAAAAAATGGTATTTAAGAAGTTGCACAGATACCATATGAAACATGCAGCAAGTGCTGCTTTACACAGAAATAAGAGCAAGGTGGAGTAAAAAGAATTGCAACAGACTCCTTTTATTCCACTCTGTTGTTTGTCAGTTCGAAGGTAATTAATACAACAGTGGTAAAATAAATCAGCAGATAAATCAAGGCAGAGACCATTCCACAGTTTAGAGTCCTCATGTCTTCCTTTCTCCAACAACTCCTAGTTTTCTGCTGTAATAAAGAAGTTACTCATTTCAGTAAACAATACTTTTTGTTAATCAAACCTTGTATTAAAAAATAGTTTCTGGCCTTGATGCTATATTTTTAATACTGGCTATTCATATGCAGCTCTGCACATCATGAACGCTATTGTAGTGTTGCAGATAAATAACTACTTAAGGCACAGGCTTTAGAAAGCAATCATTGCAGATATTGTGCAGTACAGTGCATCTAGACCAGGAAGAGGAAAAGAACATGCCATAGTCCTTTTTCAAAAGTGGGGTTTCACTGGTTTAAAAATAAAACAAGTTATGTGCCTTGCACAGTCATAGTAGGCCCTCAACAGCTCAAGGGAAAATTTGGAGCTGCACACAAACAACTGATATTTAAGTTCTTTAAGGTAATGGACAAAAAGTAAGCAAACATTAATTAAGGAGTGAATTCTTATGACTTCTATGTGTTATATGTATTCCACATATAAGTGATGCAAGTCAGCCTAACTTAATTCAGTGAACCTTCACACACAGTTTAGTGCTTACGTACCTAAACTAATTTTAAATTAATTTTAATTACACTGCAAATTATGCATAGACTAGACTGTAGCTCAGCATGTATTCATGTAGCTCCACTCATATTTCCTTATGATTATCACAAGTCATAAGGAAAGAAAAGAATAATCTATGAACCACTTACCTACTTGATAACCATTAAAGAAAAATCTATCTGTAAGAGCAGAGAGAATTAAGACATCTATTTTCACAGAGCTCAATATTTTAACAGGAATTTCAGGCTTCCCTGCTATATAAAAATAGTATCATATTAACATTTTGATCTCCTTTGGTTCTGCTGACTTTTTAGTGCCTTTGAGGGTGCCCTAAGTTTCCCATGTAAAATTAAAAATCAGTTTCTCAACTCTGAGCCTTCAATGTAGAAGCATGTTAAAAAAAAAAAATTTTAAAAATTTCCCTTTGTTACTTGCAAAGTCACTCATTTCCCGCTTTCAGAACAGGCATTTGTTAATGCAAATGCATTAGGCATCACATTTTTTCCTTATGTTTCAGACAACAATATTGCCAAAAGTACAAATTTCTATTTGTTCAAATTTATTTTGTACTTATACTACATGTGGCATACTGAATGTGCCATCTCTTAAAAATCACAGTGCAGTCTTGAGTTGCACCCTCTGCTGAAAGAAACCTCACTTATAAAATCTAACAAAGCCACAGCAGCACAAACACAGAATAATCTTTGAGACAATCTAAAGCAATTGAGATATCCACAGATAAGTGTCCTGGGAACTTTCTGAAGGGATGCTTGCAGCTGCAAATGGAGCGAGGATAAGAAACAATGGACAAATTGAAGTCCAAGAGGTTCAGACTGGATAGAAGAAAATACTTTTTCCCCATGGGAACAGTCCAGCAGCGCCCAGACAGGCTCTGCAGTCCTATCTTTGATGGTTTCTTCCACTTGGTTTTCAAAGTCAGAACTAAGCTGAACAAAGCCTTGAGCAACCTAGCCAGACCTTAAGCTGACCCTTCTTTTACCACAAGGTTAGACTACAGACCTTTCAAGATCCCTTCTAACGTCAGTTTTCTGCAAAAGCAAAAGAAACTCTACAGAGCTCTTCTTAGATATTTCATTTATTCAAGTTTTAGGTGACAATATTTTCCAACAAATAGAAATTGTAGGCTGACAGTGCCCTTAAAAAGCTACCACTACTAGGGAGGGCCCTCAAAGAAGCCAGAACAGCTAATTAATTTGAAGAGATTTCCACAGACTGCTTGGTCCAATGTAGTCATGTTGATTCACTGCCACTTTTGCCCAGGTGCTCAAACCCGAGCACCCACATCAGCTTAGTCACAGGGTGAATAGCAACTGCCAAGTTACTGTTTCTTTATGAGCAAAAACTTCTCTAGTGTATCACAGTGACCACGGTGTTTTTGCTTTGTTTCTATAGTAAGGGGGAAAGGGAACCTTCTCCTGTATTAACAGAAAAAACCTATCAAGCATCTGCCTGTGCTTCTGGAAGAGCTGTGGGACAGCTCTGAAGGACTGCCAGATCTATTGAGTATCCTCATTTGCATGATGGGCAGGTTGCCAGACTGAGTTAATACCTGAGATCTAGTTTATATTCCCAGCTAGGCCAGATAGCTGAGATTTAAAACACTCGTAAATTTGAGTGTGAGGGCAGTGTGCATTGATAAGGGAATTAGGCCATGGCTCTGCAGGACTTCTCTTCTGACACAAGGTTAGCTCAAGCAGCTCTAGTCTCCCAGACATCTGAACAGAGGAGGCAGTGAGGGGCAGGAACTCGAGTCTGCACTGCAGCCAGGGTGCAGGTGATGGACCACCAGCCAGGGTCCAGCAGCAGAGTGCCCCAGCTCTGCTGTTCAGGCAGGCAAGTTGTAGTTATTGCCAGTGTCTTTGGGGTGGCAGGAACAGGTTGGTCTCAATTTATTCTTAAAAATCAGGCCCCTCAGGCTGCTCACTTGCTTTTCATCACTTACTCCACTCCTCTGCCCATGTATCTTGCACATCAGATGCCATAGCGTGTTTCCTCCCTGTTCCCACTTCTCTCTCCAGGCTGTCAGCAAAAAGGGGAGATAGAAGGACCTTTTTTCCTAGCGCACCACATCTCAAAAAAANCAAAAAAAAAAAAAAAAAAAACCCTCCAAAAAAAAAAAAAAAAAAAAAAAACCAACAAAAAAAGAAAACAGTGAGTCCCCTAAGCATAAAGTCAACAAAAATCCTAAGTTTTGCTGCCTATACATCTCCTCAGCTGGGTAACACAGGTGGTCCACCTCTTTCTGGAAGGACACACTAGGATATTATGCAATGGTCTCTGGCCATTATGATGGCAGCACCAGGCACTACCAACCAGCAACTGCTAAGATTTCCTTCTCCAGTCCAGCCACATGCTCCCAGAGCAGACTGTCCCTCACTGTGGCACCAGGGGTCTTTGCCTCTCAGAACTAACAACAGCTTGTAATGCACCAACCTCAGGCAGCACAACACACCACCCTGCTACAAACTGACCAGGTCAAGTATTTTATTATCAGTCCCTCTGTTAATTTTTGTAAGTTTAGATTGCCCAAAAGTGAGACTTGGTGTGATGGGGGAAACCAAATACATATGAAAAAAAAAAGGGAACTTTTTAGCCCATCTCTGTTAAATTCACTTCCAATGAGTAACAAAGTTGCGAACCATAACCATTAAAGTGGGAGATGCGTATATAATGCTTATACCCTTATTAGCTTAATGTAGAAATCATGATTCTTGAAAATTTATCTGTCCATATAAAATTTCTAAGCTGATTGATAAAAGTTAAGACAGCATGAAGAAATATTTCATCCAAAGTTTTCAACATATCAAAACAAATCCAGAAGTCTGCTGAAAGGAAAATCTTAATTCTTAAACTTCAAAGAAAAATATTGCATCTAAAGTCTCCCAGGCTGGGTAAGGTTTTCTAATGCACCATGAGCAAGAAGTAAAAAGTAACCAAGCGTAACATAATGGTCTCGGGGAAAAAAAAAAAAAAAAAAAAAGAAAAAACACACACCTATATTTAGTGTAAGTAGGCATGCAGACATGTTTCACAACACCCAGTTAAAACCAGAATAAAACTATAGTGAAGTTAAAATGTTTACTCAGCTGTTTAAATGCTACATTGATATTAGTTAAAATTAAGTTTAGCTGGAAAATTAACAGATTAATTAAAATATCTCAATGTAATATATTCTTATTTTGATAAAAGGGGAGCACAGGAAAGAAAATGAAAACCAGGAATGTTCCTTGTATTCTACTTAAATGAATGAAAGTGAAAAATATGTTGCCACTGAGACAGGAAAAGGTAAAATAGGGAGACAAAGTTTGACAAACTATTAGACCAAACAGCCATAGATAATATTCCTAAGTAAGAAGAAAGAAAAGAAAAAAAAAATAGAAAAAAGGAACACCCTTATGTCTTCTCTGCATAAAAAAAAAATCCTATTCTGCTGTTAGATTTGTTTCTTAGATATCTTATATTGTTTTCACTAAAGAACTTAAGAGGAAAGCTGTGTAACAATCAAACATGTCTAGAATACATAACCCACAGAAATCTACCAAAAAACATAAACAAAGATTACACCATCGCAGTCTCTGACCATAGATTTGCAAAGAATAAACTAGCTGCTTTTACCAAGATTCAGTGTTACACTGCTGCTGCACAGCAAAGAGGTTGTGAGAACCCAAAACAGTGCACAGGGAGCACACACATATTCTGCAGCAATAGTGAACTGCATACTGGAGGACCAGCTTTGATTTCCTCGAGCTGATTCTTGTCAATTAGTATTTACATATTTAATTTTTATTTGCATATTTACCAGATATATTTACTTTCTTCCAACTTCACAAAGCACCTTCAAGCAAGAAAAGAAGCAAGAGCAGAGCATAAAACTGTCTATAAAATAGCTTTATATTTAATCCATTGTTGGTCTGATTCATGATCAGTAATAATTATTCGTAGCAAATACGGGAGAGATTTTCCAAAGCGCATACCACAAGCAGACTTGCAAATTAATTCAAGCATTTTGTAAAATTGTTTCTTCATTAAATGGTAGTACTCCCCAAATATAGAGTTTACTATAACATCTGGATCCTTTCATCATCCCATTACTCCCTCTGCTATTCTTGAAATATTGTTGTAACAGGAAAACATTTTAAAAACATGCTCTGGCATGTTCAAGCCCCAAGCTTGCCACTGCAATTCAGCTATTTTAAATTTACACCACCTCTTGTTTCCACCATCAAATGTACCAGCATATCCAGCTTAATTTAAAAGTTCCCCAACAATCCTGCTTAGCATTCCCACTGCAACACAAATTACTGATGCTCTAAAAAAAAACAGAAAGAAAAAGATATCTCAAAACATTTGGCTTATTTTAACTATGCTTTCCTCAAAATCATCTCTCCCCTGGTCAACCATCAGTGGTTCTTACATTGCATAGTAGCTATGACCCCTACATTTGAGGTGGCATGATCAAAGGAGCCCTGGCCAGACTTGGAAAAACATTTCCACTGAGAATGGACATACTGCCTGTCAAAAGGTTATTCCCACTGCGTAGAGGGAGCAGCTCATATTACTCCAGTGTAACATGAAAGTGCAAAATCTAGCCATAGTAATCCACATACATGTTTTTCTTTCTAAAAAGGGCATATAGGAGACACTGGCTAGAACAGAACATCCATATTGTCATTTGAAGGGAGAGGATGGACTGGTGAGGGAAAGCTTCCCTAATCAATTCAGCTGTAGGAATCACACTCTTAAAAAAATACTTTAAAAATTCTGCCTCTTACCATAGCAATTACTTCTCTGCAGTTGCTTTCCTCCCTTCTAGTTAAAAATTTATATATGCAAATATACATCTACATATAGATAATCACACACATACATGATCAGACTTTACATGCCGCGGAAGACAAAATAACTTTGGAGGCGTAAATCTTAATGTCAATGACAGGAAGGCTTTGGTGAACCATTACCATAAATCTGACAAACGCTAATTTGATGGGTGGCTGTATCTGTCTGCTGCAAGACCAGTCTAGACAGTCTATTGAGAAATCCTAAAACACAACTGTTTGTTCCCTGTAACACCATCTGGATATGGCAATAAGAGCCGACCCAGTGCCATTCACACATGGATCAAAGCACATGCTAATGCCATCATGAAGTCATACACATAAAAAATTCAATCTGAGAACTCTATGCAATTTTCCTAAGTCCTCAGTGAAGAAACCTCAGACTTAGCACAACTCAAGCTAAGTGCATGAAGAGGGGGAGAGGGTGGAAAAAAAGAAGAGAATATTTAATGAGCTTGGCCTTCCCGAGGAATGTTAGGCCACCCATTGTATTGGAAAAGGCTCATGTCACACTTCAGTCATGGCACCCATCAGGGTGCCCCTTTACAAAAATTGATCCAGAGGTTTTTGTAATTACCTGTTTCAAACAGAAAGAGTGCTCAGAAAAAGGAGAAGGTTTCTGAGGTGTAAATCTTGCATTTTCGTATTTAAGACAAAGCTGATAGAATTTGCAATATCGCAGACAATATTAAAAACCCCTCTCTCATTAAACTGCACCATGGCACCAGATCAAAGCAGCAAGGGCCCCCTATTGAACTTCTCTAAATATTACAAATCTAAGAGTAAGTCTGGCTATGTAGAAACTAAAACTAAAGCAAATTTTTCCCTGCTTCCAAAAAACATGGATTTCCATTACACAGCTTTAAAAGGTACAAAACTTACTATACAGCATATTGCAAATTTTTAATTGTCAAAGCTTCAGCCACTCAAAAAAAATAAAAAAATTACAGATTACTGTGGGCTTTTTTTCCTGCAAAGCTCACTTCTGACAGTTTCTGGGGTCCTTTTTTAACTACTGCCCTTCAAAAGGTCTTATAATTTTTATTATTATGTATTATGCAACCAATTCAACAATCTGCACAAAATATTTAACTTTGTCATCAAATCCACTATATTTTTTTTCTGTGAAGTATCCACTAATATTAGCCTTCCAACAATTATATTGTTCCCAGCTTTTTCACCATTGAAACTACTTCCTATTTAAATCTGTTTTCTTTTTATAATGTCAAAGTTTACATCAAACAGTCTCCAGTCTTTCTGGAAAAAGTATAGCATGAAGTTGGTTTGCTGATACTGAAGATCTATCCAGACAGAAACCAAAAGCAGGTTTTAAGAACCATTTCGATACAAGCCCCTACAATCTTTAAAAACTCACATCCTACCATTTAAGTCTTTTTCTCTAATCTTGTGCAAGCAACATAAATACTGTTGGATTTCGATGATCCTTGTGGGTCCCTTCCAACTCCAGATACCGTATGATTCTATACTGTTATGGTGGTATTTCATGTAGGAAACATTTGGGTAAGATCACAATCCTAGCTCCTTAAATACTTTTCTTTGTAAATTAAAAAAATGACAAGTGGCAAAATTTATTTCCATCACCATGAGCAACTCAATGGAAATAAAACAACTATTAAAACTACATTTTAAACTTTCATAGCCCGATATTAGTAGTTTCTTTATTGTGTAAAAACAGAACATAGCATATTAACATGAATGACCTGTCATAAAATAGTGCACCCCTAATATAAGGCTTCATAAAATTACTGTAGAAAAATAAACTCCTTAGTTACTTTAAAGGACATACAAAAATTCTGTAAATCTGCACACAAACACACAAAAATCACTCAAGCTAAACTTCCAAACATAATTAATTTAACTCTCAATCTAACTTGAAGAAATATGTACTTGTAAGAGTACAGTTATGAAGTTACAACAGCTATATTGTGGTGTATCAATGAAATAAAACTGTAAAGATAAAGTACACTACAGTCCTCATAATTTTCTAATTCAGTACTTCCATGGAAATTTACCATTGTCTTAAAATTTAAATATCTGAGTTCTTTATATATAGTTTTTAGTAACAATGTCAGAAGAGATACTAGTTCAGACTGGTACAGAGATTAAATAGTCTGAAAAACTTTCTGCTACCATGGCATCAGAGGCCCAATTGCGATAACCTATTTTTAGTGACACAAATTAAATATATCTTTCCCCCCCTAAAAGATTAACATTCCAGCAAAACAAAACCAACAACAACAACAAAGGTGGGGGACAGAAAAAACTTATTTTTGCAATCAGATTAGTCATTAGAACAAAAAAAAAAAAAAAAAAAAAAAAAGAACANAAAAAAAAAAAAAAAGTGATCAAGTAGTCTTTCTGTTCAAATTGTCCTCATGGATAAGCAGTAAAAAAATTTCCACAAAGATTTCCGGTACTTGAAAAGCCAAGAGAGATTGGCCCTGACTTATGACTCAAAAGACTGATACACTGTGAGTCATCAAGTTTTCAGACCATAGAGATATTTCAATATGGGGAAGTGGGAGATTTACAGGAATGAACTGTGTATCACAAACCAACAGTTGTTTCTGCAGAAAGCAAGTGTTTCCCCTTGAGGAAAAAAGTTGGAAGAGCATCCATATCGCAGTAACTTCTCATTATATTTGCAATTAAATGGCATCATATTAGCATTAGGCTCTTTTATGTCTGAATCATATACAAACCAGATCACTGAAAAATACACATGCACTTAGTATCTATTTATAAATACTCAGAACCTCCTGTCTCCTCCAAATTGCTACAAGGAGAATTGTCTTAAGAGAACAAACTTAATTTTAGATAGAACAGTATATATCCTAACTATTCCAGCAGCAGACACGTAGTGAAGTGCATGTTTCGCAGGATTTAAAATTTCGGATGACTTCCCTTCAAGCACTGCAACAGGACAGTACTGCCATCTACTGCTCACTGCTGCAGCAGAACCCTTTCACACACCTCCAAAAAGCCTCCTTTAGCTCAAAAACACCACCTCTCAAAGACAGAGCCTTAAAAAGCCAGTTCCAGGGAACACACCTGCACCAGTAAACTCCTCTAGGAATTCTATAATTCTACATAACATCAAACAAAAGGCTGTATTTCTCTAATCTGGTGCCTCACAGAGCAAAAAACTGGAACACAGAGGAGAGAGACCTGCATCTGCTCCCCAGAGGGGCACCAGCACTCAGAGTCATCAAGTAGCTGTGCAGTGCCCTCTTCTGCTTTCCCACCAGTGCATCTGTACCTGCCCTGAACAGAGTCCCTCTTCCATTTTTCAGTCCTTTTCAAAATATAGAGATTAATACATCTGTTTGTATCCTGAGAAGCTATGCATTTTCTCACACACACGAAAACATTACAAGGCTACAAAAATTACATACCCAGTGTTGTAAGCAAAACAATAATTAATTTTTCCAATTTTAGTACTACAAATTTATTTCTACCAAGTGCTATAAATTCAAGTCATACCTCCATTTAAAATAAAGCTTGCAGATAAACCACAGACTAGCGAATAAAAAGGTATTTAATTCAGCTGCTTTGAAGATTTGCCACGAAGTTACTGACATGCTCAAATAATTTCAATCACAATCCTGATATAATGAAGAATTCAGTAGAATATAAGCAAAAGGACATATTGGGGTGCCAATGACTTTCTAACTGAAAGAAACTGAGTGTAACTGGGAGGGGTTTTGAAGAATTTGTCTTCAAAAGTGCTCTTCCCATTAACAACAAATTTGAAACCCTAGGAACTGATGTACATAATTTAAAGAAAAGAGATTATTAATTTTTGTTAATGGTGCACATGCCATATGGTACAATAGTAATGATGATGAAACTACTGAAAATTCATCTGTAAATATACTGATGGCAAATTGAACCACTCCATTACAAGAAACAAAAAAGCTATCACTCTTTTTCAGGATACAAATAGTCATATAATCACTTCAATCACAAGGCCAGTGTCATATAATTACAATATATAGTCTCCCAACCTCCCAGATTATATGCTAATAAAAGGTTACCTGTTAACACGTGCTGTAATTTGGACTTGATGGTGACAGTAGATGTGGAAAACAAGTGATGTGAGAATAAAAAGGTGAGAGTATTGTAATTACAGATTTCACAATTATTGTGAAGTTACACACTCATTTTCATTTGCTGGTGTTTTGTGGTGGTTTGGGTTTTTGTTTTTGTATGACGGATTCTATCAAAATCCAAGTGACCTTTCAGAAACTTTAAGAATCTTTAGAATCTTAAAAAACTCTCCCAAAAGACCCCTGAACACATTCTAACCCTCTTTCTTCTTAAAACAGTTCTTCAGAGAATGTGCAAATATAGTTGCCCACCAAGGCAAGTCACAGCCTTCTCTTTATCTTCTATACCTGGTAGACAAAATGAAATACAGATTCATTCCTTCAGAGGTGACATTATAGTGGGGGTCTGCTACAGGCCACCTGATCAGGAAGACGAGTGGATGAGGCCCTCCACAGACAGATAGGAGGAGCATGATGTTCACTTGTCCTGGTCTTCATGGGGAACTTCAATCACTCCACTACCTGTACGAGGCACGACACTTCTCTGGAAGTGTTCAAAGCCCGGCTGGATAGGACTTTGAGTAACCTGGTCTAGTGGAAGGTGTACGGGCCCATGCAAAGGGTTTGGAACTATATTATCTTCAGGGTCCCTTCCAACCCAAACTATTCTATGGTTCTATGAACTGGAAAGCTAGAGACTAAATTTTCATACAGCTCCCATCAGGAAGTGCTTACCCCATTAATTATTCTCGCTCTTCAACAGATCTGCAAACAGGTTTTAAGATGCAAACTGCTAGACTATCAAATTTAACATACAGAATTCATTTGGAAGACATTGAATTCAACTTTCAGATGTGAGATATAAGAACTATTAACTTTTCCTTACAGGCTACGTCTCTTTTTTACATGAACTTACCAGTGAAAAAGGGTGTACTGATTTTTGCTGGGCTAGCACTAATTTTCTTCACAGTGGTTAGTATGAGGTTCTGTTTTGGATTTGTGTTGAACGTAGGGTTGATAATATAGAAATGATTTTGTTATTGCTGAGCAGGGCTTACACAGAGCCAAGGCCTCTTCTACTTCTCATACTTCCACAGTGGTGAGGAAGTTGGGGGTGCCTGGGGGGCTGGGAGGAGACACAGCCAGAACAGGTAACCCAGACTGAGCAAAGAGATATTCCAGACCATATGACATCATGCTCAGTATATAAAGCCGGAAAGGAAGCAGGAGGAAGGGGGGAACATTTGGAGGGAAGGTATTTGTCTTCTCAAGTAATTGTTACACCTGGTAGGGCCTGGCTCTCCTGGAGATGCCTTAACACCTGGGGCCTGGCCACAGGAAGCAGTGAATAAATTTCTTGCCTTTTGGTTGCGTGCATGGCCTTTGGTTCCCTGATTAAACTGTCTGTATCTCAACCCATGAGTTTTGTAGCTTCTACCCCTCCAATTCTCTCCCTAATCACAATGGTGGGGGAGTGAGCAAGCACCTGCGTGGGGTTTTGCTGCTGGCTGAGGTTAAATTGCAACACAGGGATAAAGGAAAACACTACATGTAAAGAGACACTTTTCAAGTCTTGATTTTAGAAAAGCCAAATTTTGAAACTGAAATCTAGATGATGCTTCCTTTGGTAGTTCCCCCTTTTTATATCTGAAAAAGATAATCAGCTTTGCACCTACCCCAAGGCACTCATGAATCACAAAACTAATAATGCCTTACTTCTTTACAGTTCTTTACACCAAGTAAAAGGAAACAGGCTCCTTTAAGCAAAGCTCTTGTCAGTCCAAAATGAACATCTAATGTTACAGGTCTACTTCTATGTTTAGACTGAGAAGTACAACCTGCCTGTATTAAAAAACTAGTTATCAATGGAATGCTCACACTGAAAGTTACCTAGGTTGCTTTATGTTTCTTATACAAAAGACATTAATTCATCTTTGGCAGCCTGATTAAAATCATCTCACTTCATTAACAGGATATCAGTTGTTCCCTCAACACAAGATGATTTCTGGGAATTAATACTAAAAGAAAATGATGTAATTTGCAAAAGAACAGAACGAGAAGAGAATAACTAGAATAGTTAAGCAAACAGTCTTTAAGGTGTCTTCTTCTGCTGAAAAAAATATATCCATTATTAGATAGAAATTGTAGCATTCCTGACAATAACAAAGAAAAGTGGGAGAAGTTTAATACACACTTTTGTCTGAGAAAAAACAAACAACATTCTTATGATGATGATGAAATAGTTTCCATTCCAACAGTAACTCAAGATGATGTTAAACAGTAGCGATTAATTGGACACTTTTACATCAGCAAAGCTGGATAACTTCAATACAAGTATGCTGAAAGAGATGGCATAGGTACCAGCTAGACTGGTAATGTTTACTGTCATTAGGGTTTGAAAAACGGGAACTGGAAAAGTTCACAGAACAGCAAGAACAGAACTGCTATGTCAGTATTTACAAAAGACAAATTGGACGCACTAAATAATTATAGGTCTGTCAGCCTGAAGTAGATTCTGTGAAAAAAAATAATTTTTATGTACTGAAATAGCTGATGATAGATTTGGTTATGAACAATTAAATTAAATTATGCAATGAATGCCAATCAACAGGTCTGTAGACAATAGATTTATTGTTCTTAAACTGGGGGAGCAAAAAAGGTATGTCTTTATGTAATACTCTTAATCTTCTGCAATACACTCAGTTTGGCACTGTACATATTTTGCTTAATCCATTAGAACAATCCAATATCAACAAAGCACTTTTAAAACTGTATATGTTTATTTGATTTATGGACACCAGGATACACCTGTAAACAAGGTGCTTTCATGGAGTGATGCATTTCTAGTATGACCCTATGGGACCTAGACATACTGTCTCAATATTTAAGAGCACTCATCCCAAAGAAGCCCAAGATCATCACAAATAGGAAAAGAACTGACAAAAAATTAAAAAACACAGCCTGTTAATACATTACTAGGTGTCCACTAACACAGCCATATAACCTGGAATAGACACTACTTGAAAAAATCTGCAGAAGATAATCCTGTTTCAAGTGACTGGATGTGCACTGGGTTTCTTGGAGAGAAGATTGCAGAAAGCAAAACACAGGCCATGTTGACTATTCTGAGCACAGGTACTGAATAGCAGGGCTAACAGGAAACACAAGGGTGTGCATATTTGCATCTAGAAGCTAAAACGATGACAGTATTTTCTGCCTTGGAAAGAATGCCTCTGAAAGTGCTTTTGAGCACAGTAACTAAATTTGCATGAGGCATCTATAAGGATCAGTCATAGCCTGAAAGGACTAATGTCTGCTTTGGAGATTAGGGAATTGCCAATTTGGAAAAAAAAGAAATTACGATGTCTGCAGTTGACACAAGAATAATCCCATTGTTGTTTGTCCTGATGTTCTTAAAGATTGTTCAATCTGCAGAAAAACAGAATCAAATAGGTAGGGGAAGAGTCATTAGAATGAGTGAAAGAGTAGAAAAAAACCAAAACTGATAATTCAGGGCTTGAGGAATTCATAAACTTGCCTTACAAGATAAAGAGTAAGGGCAATTTTCCTCAAAACATACAGAAGAGGATTAAAAAATGCAATAGGCATTCATTAAAGGAGAAGCAGCTGAACACTAGAACTTCTTGCCCAGACTAGAGTGGATTTTTCACTACTGAAAATACTCAAATACAAATTAAATTCTTTGACCCTCACCCCAAAACAGTGCTGTAGTTTAAGGGATATCAGTAAATTTATTATGAATAAATGTAATCAGAATAAAACCTTCTGGATTTACTTCTATTAATTTGGATATTCAACATATATTGCCTGGATAACCAGCAACCATGGCTTTATTAAAACAGAGCAGACATCCTTGAGGTGAGTAGTTCTGTGCTTGGTTCCACAAGTGCCATCATGTGCTGTTCAACATTTCACAAAGCTGACAGAAGCCTATAATATGCTGAAGCATCCCAGACATGGAGATAGGTAACTCATATTCAGAGAAGTAACCCTGACAGGGATAATACAGAGTTCACTGAGTTACAACTGCTATAGGCTGGTTTTGAGTCATTAACCTTAAGGAGCTCAGAATGAACAAACAGCACAAAGTAAAGAAAATACAAAAAAGTACATAATTCCCCATTTAAAAGAAAACAGTCCAATATTTTCAGTGCTGAAACAAAAATGCCTTTTTCCAGGACCCTGGTGCACGACAAGCCCAAGAAGAAAAGCAAACCTTTCCTTAGGATCTTCTCTGGGACAAAGCAGCAGAAAAAGTTTCCTGCTTACCTAGCCAGTCACAGGGACTTCAAAATATGCAGAAACAGAAATCACTTCTGCAAGAGGAAGAAGAAAGGAGTCAGAGGAAGAACAGGAACACCATTTTGTAATTTTCCCTTTTCCTCCCTACTCCAGACATGAAGCCAGCCAAAGGAACTGGTTAAGGAAAGGAAGGAGGCCTGCAGGAGTCAAAAGTGATATGGTTGCTACTCCTGCTACCACTGAGAGGTCATACCATGTTTCTTTGTCCCTGCAGCTGAACAGAAGCGAGGAAGTATTTTGTTCATTCACTCCCATGTGCCAAATAGAATAAGTCTGGCAGACAGAAGCAAAAGATGGAACATATTGCCTCAGCGTACTTCATCTCGCTGTCCACTTCAGAAAACTTTTTATAAACATTAGACTCTTGTTCCAGGTTTGGTGCATCTCATCAAATTCCATAGAAAACCTATCCAGATTTCCATCGAAGAAACTCAGTTTTGCTTGCAGGCAACAGTCCAGAGAACTTCAGATCCAAGAGTTAAGATGTGCTGTTTGCCTCTCACAACAAATAGTAAAGGGTTCTCCAGACTAATTTATGCTGCTGGTCACATGTATGCAGCCCCTAGGATTTTAATAGATGTGCCCAACTCTGACTAGAGTTCAGTGAACTGTTTTGGGAGTGCCCAGAAAGGCACAAAACACCAGCAGTGATTTAGTCAGTGAAGCAAGCAAAACCAGGTCCTAATACAGAGAGAGCAATTTGACTTAAACAGCTTCTATTTACTCCAGTAAAAAACAACATTTGCTTTTATTTAGATCACCATTATTGGGTGGTAGTTAGACAGCTTTTATTCAAACCAATGCTGTAGAGGAAATTCATCCTAAATGCTGTGAGCTTAAAAGAAAGGACAGGCACCAAATTGTCATTCAGAAAAAGATCAGTTTCTGCTGAAACCACACTTCCTTTTCCCATCTGGGAACTTAGTATAGGAAACCTCATGACCGAGAAAACATTTCAGAGAAGAGTGTGCATACACACCCACACTGGAACAGATTACCAATTGTTAGGCTAGTGAAGGCAAGCATATTTCTCTAAAGCAATGCCTTCTCCTCTCAGAAGATAAATCTTAAACAAACAATACTTGCTAGAAATGAAAACATTAGATGTCAACAGCTTTCTAGTTCGTTATATTATTTAACATCAAGCTTGTACCAAGCACAGTGTGGGAATCTAGAAAAAAAAAAAAAAGAAAAAGTGCAACAAATTTCTAACGTTATTCAGGTCAAATTCAGAACAGATTAGTTAGAAATGCCTGGAATGATTTGGAATTACACGAGACCTGTAAGAGTCTTGGAGATGTTTCTCATGTGTCAAACAGACATGAACAAAAGACAGTCTTAAATATGAGAACTATGAGTTTAAAGTTGAGCCAATGTGGACAAAAAGAAAATAAAACAAATTAGTTCTACCTGGCTTGATGTCCTCATCAGTAAGCCACAACAAAATGTCAGTTCTTTCCATGTAACAAAATTAAACACTTGTGGTTAAATGGACAATACAGTCTTGTAAGAAAATTCAGTTTACATTTAATAATTTGCATATAAAAATCATATAAAGCACAATTTTTCCATGATTTTTCCAAACCTTAAATATGATAAATTGCTTCCAGTAGCATATTTCAAATAGCAGTTTGCAGATAGAAGACATATGCTCCTATCTTGCACAGTTTCATTTCGCTATTTAACGATCATTTAGTGCACATTAATGACACAATATCCTTCAGTTCCCAAATGTACCAAACAATTCCTATCTAGAGTAAGGCATTTCTCACTCACTAATATGAAAAGGACCAAGACTAATTCATGATCTGGAAAAACACATACAGTAATGCCCAGAAGTATGATAGACAACATCTGTGAAGAAAATTTGGTGCCAAATTTGTGCCTTGATAACTGATTATACAGGTCTCCTAGATACAACAGTCCAGTTCAGGTCAACATGCCTTCTTTGAGGTGGAAGACAAACTGAAAGAAAAGCTTATGAGAAATTCTCAGCAATTTATATTGAACTAGGTAATGCTAAGTTGCACTGGAATGTTGCCTTGATATACATCCTGATTTGGTCCAGAGGCTTCTAGGTCTAATATTAACAGTGCATTAGCTTCACAAGGACAAGGAAAAAGTCTTTAACATCTGGAAAATGCTAGAAGAGCAAGAGCATTCATGGAAGCCTCATGAAGATTGACCCACTTTCATTCAAGACAAACAGTAGAACTTTAAGAGAATCTTTTGAATATTTAATATAATCTTATGAGAAAAGGCTTTTGTTTTAGGAGTTACAGCAGTTAAACAAAGGTTATCAGAAAAACACAGGGCCAAGATGGATACAGAAGAGATTACTGAATCAGGCAACAAGGTGTGAAAGAACAGCAAGACCTGAAAACCACAAACCTGTAAGAGAAGCAAACTCAGAAGTTCCCTTTTGCTAGCAATACAGCTTAGATAAGCAATACAGGAATTGTATGAGCAGAAAAAAATAACTCCTTTTTAAAAAGTGATCAGTTTTCTGAGTTTAAATCTTTAGACCTGTTTAAATATAGCATCAAAATTTCTCTGAGTTAACAGTATTCGCCCTTCAACATTATACTCTTCCTCTGTTTCTGGGACAATCAGCAATTAAAAGGAGCTAAAAGAAACAGATGATAAAACAACCTAGGTGGGGACAACCTAGAAGATCTAGAAAACACAAAGGAATAAAGATAGTGGAAATTTGATGTTGGCAAAAAAAGTCTTTACTCAGCAGCTGAACAAATTCTCTAAGGCCTCCACAGTAGATAATTATATAATCTTTCAACATGAGTCTCACAACTTCACTATTCTCTTTCAAAGAAACTAAAAGATTTGTATTAAGTAACATCTTTTTTCAGTATATTGTTCATTAGCAACAATATGAACAGAACCCCCTTGATCACTTTCTTTTGTATTAGCTCCTCTATTTTCTACAAAAACTTTACAACTAGCCTTATCATGCACTATTTTCCTCAAATCTTGAAAACAATGCCAACACAAACTTCATTATCATGCTGCAAGTAAGGACTTATAGTGCTGCTACAAACAAGTACTCTGTATTGGTTCATTAAATGATCTAATACACATTGTAATGAAACATTTCCAGTGAAAGTAAAGCTTGATGGCCTTTTCCTTCATGGTACAAAACAGGAGCGCATGGAATGAACATTTTTCAGTCCTAAGCCCTAAGAGATTCAGCAAAAGGTAGGTGTCATGAGACACCTAACACTCACTGATGTCAAAAGGCTCACCCTTTTTTTGTGTCCCTTCCCAGCTGCATATTCCTGCCCCTTACACGCCATCAGCCCTTGGTGCTAATTTGATTCCTTGTATGAGACCATTCAAATACACCGAAGAGTCGTAAGGGTGAAAAAAAATAAACCACCTTGTTAAACTGGCAGAAAAGTAAACAGGTGCTGGAGACTACAACCACCACATATGCATGCTTTATCCCCATGTCAAAGGGGATCATAAACCTCAGAGCAAGGCCCCTCTTTCAGCAGCCAACTGGTCCTAGTTGCTCAGCTGTCCCATGAAGCCTCATTCTAACATTCCCTCATTTTACAGATTTCAACACTTACCTAGAAAAGAATCTGAAAAATATCACGTGACAGCTATCCACAACATCATGAACTAGATAGGTGTTTCAATGCAACAAGATCTCCAGGTTCTAGCTCAGAATTACCCAGGTATTTCTGCTAATTCGCGTTCCCTTGAGTCTGCAAACTGATTCACTATTGAACAATAAAATCTTAAATAAAGAATTAAGAACTCTTGGTTTTTATTTTTTTCTCTCCAGATAAACATCAGTCTCTTTCTCATTGGGAGCCACTGGATTTCAGTGCTGGCCTAATTTTTTTGTTTGCATCCTGAAGTTTCCTCTAGGCTCTGTTTGTTCTCAAATATATTCAGAATCACTCTTTTCTGTAGTTCTTGGTGCTTGTCAGCTTTCTTCTGCAATACAAAACCTAAGGTGAGTCAATTCAGAATCTGCCCCCACCAAGGACATAACTATCTAATAGGAAGATATTTACAGTGGTTCTCTTTTCACACCAGGCAAATCTGTCTTGCTGGCATGTCTTTTTCGAAAGTGCCTAACAGCTTAGTCAAGATAATAGAAACACCAGAAAAGCAACCAGAGGAGTAAAGATACCACAAGCAACTTCTCCTTGCCTCAAAAAATCTTTCACCTATTTCAATGAATTAGCTACGTGAAAACAACCCTGCCTTGAAAAGTCAGTGACAACTTTGCTCTCCCTCTTCTGCAAATACTCCACAATCAGAAACAGAAGATGGATAAGGTTCCTTCTCCAAGGAAAACTGTACAATGATCTAGAGATGAAGCACTTGTGAAAACAGTAAGTATGCTAAAAGAATGGTTACTTTAAAACAAACAAACAAAACAAAAAAATTCCCCTCTCCTGCAAATGCAACTATACAACAAAATTCCACTGTTATAAGATACTATAGAGTCCAGTAATTAACAAGAACCATTTACACAGCAGCAAGCACACTCAGCTAGGGGAAAAAAAAGATTGGAAGGAAAACAAAATGTTTTAAACCTGCATTTAACCATTAGGGCCTGTGAAAAATCCTCATAAACACACTAATTATTCCACAACTTCACTAGGGAAGTTTACATTTTTATTGAATATTGGAGACCATGAATCACAAGTTCTAAGTATGACAGTTTTTATGTGCATCTTCCACACAAATGCTACAGGGAGTAACAGCTCTATCATGCATTATCCACATGCACACAAGTAGTTTGCTTCTACAAATATCAAATTTAAAAAACCCTACCACAAAAAAACTGAGGCAAACCATACAGAGCCTAACAGCTGTACAGATTTGCAAGACAACTGCAAACAAAATAGATCACTATTTTGTGGACCCTCCCTAGCATCCTCCTTCCCCCCTTTTCTCCCCAGTTTAGCCAAGTGTGAAGTTTGCTGTGGATTGTCACCCTCCCTGCAGAGCAGCAGCACTGTAGAAGGTGGTTCTCTCTCAGCTTCCCATAGCACAAAACCCTAGAAACATGGGCTGCAGGCAGAAATGTTGCCTTTCTATTCCTACATTCTACACTGTTTCTACATTCTACGTTCCGTCTGCACTGACACAAACACTAATTTCTTGCTACTACATCACCCAGGCTGAGGCACCCACACACCTAAAACTTCCACTGTGCCTAGTTTGCAGGAGGTACTACACTGAACCATTTCACACACCCCAAGGGAACTACACCACACCAGCTCTCACTTTCTGCTGACTGCCACTGCCAGCTGCGCAGCCCCTCTGCACTCCTATGCTCACAAGGTCTGGCCATCCCTGCTCTCCTTAACCTACAGCTGCACTTGCTTCCAAGTTTTATTCATCGATTCCTCCAGTGTCCTGTACCTCAGACCACACAGTCTCTCAGTAATTGCTCTGGATACTCACAAATCACTTGGCTATCATATTGCCCTGTACTGTACTGAAGGCATGATAATAGTAGGTAAAACAGTGGGGGAAAAAAATCCCAAACAAAATCAGCTTTTTCCCCCTCCATCCCTTCGACTTTAGAACTTGTGACAGTCACTTCTCAGCCTTCTCAATAGAATCCCTTCATCATACCCTCCCATCCAGCAGGGATCTAAAACCTGTCCATTCCCAGTAGGAACGAGGGCTCCATATCTTAAACTACAGCTTAAAATTAAGACTGCAAGTAGTGTTTCCACAACAATGCGATGTGCCAGCTGTCCACCGAGACACGAATCCTTCTCCGACTACAACGCTGAATGTTTTCACTCAACAGCCACAGGCAGCCACATGCCCCCTATTTTACTGGTATAAAAAGTGAAGTGAGGCACAGTGGGACGCCGGGGAGGGCTGAGTGCCGCAGTTCGTTGTGAGGCACCGAGTACCGCTGTGCCGAGCCGCCCTCAGCGCCGCCGCCAGGAGGCGCTGCCGGCCGCCAGCGCGGCGCCCCGCGGTGGGGAACGGCAGAACAGCGCCCCGGGCACCCCGAGCTCAGCCCGCCCGCCTTCCCCGCGACAGGACGGGCTGAGGCGGCAGCCCCCGCACAGACACCCCCGGCTCGGGAGGGACCGCTGTCCTACTGCTTCGGTTTCCAGACTGCTCGCTGCTTCGGCGGCACAGTCTGGCAGAGCCGGGTCGAGCTGCCGAGAAAACACACCAGACTGCCCACACATAAGATGAAGGAAGAGGATGGATTTTGTAGAGATCGGAGGGAACCTGGGGGCAACACACACCACAGGAATTTAGGTTCAAAAGAAAAATACTTTAGTTTTGGTTTGGTGTTTTTTCTTTTGTTTAGTTCATTTTCTGGTAGGTTGGTGGGTTTTTGGAGGGAGGTGGATATGGCGGTGTATAACAGATTTTAAACAAACCCCCGTGAAAAGACATTTCACTGACAAGACTTGCGAACTGCCATCTCAGTGGTTTTGCTACCAAACCGCAACTGACTTTCTGGAAGAAAAGAAAGGACTGAGAGCTGGTATGAGACAAATATTCCTTGAGAGACTCACCTGCTGAATTTCCTCTATACCCTTGCTGGGATGCTGAAGTGCTTTTTATAGTGTGGAACTTTTTAATCTGCAAAATAACTGTTTGCTAAATAAGTTCTTGAGTACTTTTCTAATGCCAATGTCTCCTAGCTCTTCTAACAGTAACTCAAAAGCCACATCTGTAACACAGGGAATTCTGAAGTCAATTACAGAAATTCAGTTTAAACCAGTTTGATGTTCAGGAAATTGAAGACAGTCATAGAAACTTATATACTGTATACACCAGAGGAAGCACTTTGCACTCAACACAGAAGCAAAGTGGGCAAGTTTTACTAGTATCTTCTAGAAATTCTTTTCCAGTCTTACTTGTCAGTATAAGAAAACCAGAGAAGCAAAGTCATAAATAAAAGATTTCTTCCCACAAAGTAAAAGAAGTCTGAAAAATCAGTAATTGCCTTGACTTTTTCACTTACTTAAACCCAATAATGAGGTATTGCATGTATCTGAATCAGCTACACACCTTAGTCATATTCAAGTACATTCTTTCAAGAGTGTAACAATGCTGATGGAATACTAGTCAGAAAATAGACCAAAACCAATGTTTTAGAAGACGTTACTTGAGAACTTGCCTCTTTGCTGTGTTTTAGCTTCTTCTGCTAATCTACATGTTTAAGACACTTACTCTCTTTCCCATTCAGAAAACTGCTGTCCTCACTACTGTGCCAAAAAGATCACTCACAGACTGTTCATGAGGACAATTTCAGTGTGTGAGAACAGTAAAGGGTTATATGAGAAATTGTAACCCACAGAAGGGCTGCACCCAAAGGTGGTGCTGGTTGATCTCAATGGTGACCGAGATAGGGGAGGTCCCAAGCAAGAGCAAAAATGCCAATGTCATGCCATATTCAAAAAAAACCCCAGAAAAACTGTACAGGGAGCTACAGGCTCATCAGTCTAAATTTGGTCCCTAGAAAAGTCACAGAGCAAGACTTTTACAAGAGAAAAAGCAGACCTGATAAAATGGATAAAAACTGTTTGGATGATTGACAGAGGCAGCAGTTAATGTCTTGTACCCTACTTAGACTGCAGTAAAAAGAGGAGAACTACAGAAGCCAAATTTGTTAAGTTAGCAGATGACACCAAAGCAGGGGAAAAGCCAATGCACTGGAGAGCAGGGCTGCCATCCAGAGGGACATGGGTAGGGTAGAGGAAGAAGGGGGGGCAGAGAGGATGGGGAGGGAGGGGGCCACGTGCAGTTCGGCATGGAGAAATGCCAAGCCCTGCACCTGGAAAATGACAGCCCCAGGCAGCAGTGTAGGCTAGACATGGCCCAGCTGTGCAGGAGTTCTGCAGAAAAGGCCCTGGGGCTGGCAGCAACAAAGGCCAGCAGCACCCATCACTATAGTAGCATAGGCACAACCAGGAGATGGAGGAAAGTGGTGATTCCCCCTTGATTCAGGACACTTAAGACAACACTAAAATAAGATACCGAGTCCTCTGGTTTGGGCTGCCCACACCAGGACATTGCCATGCTGGTGTGAGCCCAGCAGAGGCCCACTACGGATGTCCAGTAGTTGGAGAACCTGCACGGTGAGGTGACTCTGTGGGGCAGAGCTGCTTCAGCCTGGAGAAGGAAAGGCTTGGAGGGCACCTCACAGTAGCTCTCTCCTGCCTACAGACAGGTCACTGACAAGGCAGAGTCAGGCTCTGTCATGGTGGCTGAATGACAGATCACAGGCACAAGCTGTAAGAAAAGTTCAAATTGGAGGTAAACGGAAACCTTTCTCCTACAGAAACAGTGCAGCAGTGGTGCCGGTTGCCCAGAAGTGCTGCTGTAGTCCATGCTCTTGGAGGTTTTAAAAACAGACTGCAGACAGCTCTGAGCCATATAGTCTGACCTCCTTGCTGACTCTGAAGTTAGACTAGAGACCCGCAAAACTTTTCCATCCTTATTTGTGGTGTGACACTGTCTACAATGCTGTCAAACTTCAACACAAAACTGAAGCCTAGTAAGCTCTTTAACTTTTCAATTACATTAATCTTACATGTTAATTTAATGGCTGACCATATTCCTACAAAAATCTACTCTATAAGCTGACAGCTTATCGAATATAGATCTTTTCAAATCTACTGTGACAGAACAGTGAAGAATCTACTAATTTGGATCCACAAGTCTGCATGGTATCACCTTCCATTTCCACGCTTCTGGAGATTGGGTAGGATGGGCCTTCATATGCCAATGCTCAGTGCTGCTCCACCTGCAGTTGGTGTAAAACAACAATTCAAGAAAATCGTACTGATCACAAAATATACAGATTTTTTGGATCTAAACCTAAATTCACTCATTTAAATGGTGGGGGGGAAAAATCAGTTCCAGGTCTTACCACAAGCAGAGTATAACCATATATGACCTGCATTCATATATGAATGACCTGCATTCACCTATATCAGAGAAAACAGTAAGCAGATGTACTGATATCATGCAAAGTGTTAACAGAGCCCTCTGTTAGCAAGCAAAATTCCCAATGCAGCAGCAAGGCATACATCACAATTCCTAAAAAAAAAAAACACAGAACACAGAGTTTCCTCAAATCCACCAACTCATTAGCAAAACCCTGATGTTTGCTTTTAAAAAAGTCTGCTGTTTGTAGTCCTTATGGCAGGGATTACTGAGCTTCGGTAATGGAGGACTTGGTTCTTTTATAAGTAAACTGATTAAAACTCGGTAGCATGTACACAGTTCTTCAAATTAGAAGTGGCATGTGAAAGAGGTGTTAATCCTCCAGTCTCCATAGGAGGGAGGGAAGGCTTTGAGCAAATGCACTCACTTAACAAGCATGCTTTACAGAGGTCAGATAAGGAGTTGTGAAAAACAGTCAATAATCTCTGAAAATAAGTTACAGGAATCTTGTATTTTGAAGAACAAGTGGAACTGCATAAATACCAACCACTAAGGATAACTTTGAAAATCCCAACCTGGCATTTCCATGAAAGACAAATTCTCAACAGAACTTGAGTCTCACAAAGTCTCACAAAGAGGAATGGTTCCTACACAACCAGTTTAGTTTCTGACAACTTAGGTTACCAGTTACTGGGTGTTATATTACCAACCCACACTAGATAGTCATACACAGATTGCCAATGCTTGGAACAATCACCATCTCATCTGGTTATTGACCTCAAGGCTCTGCAGTGTCCAACACTCAGAAGCAGAGCTACAGTAACCAACCAGCCCCACTTTTGAGTCTTCACCTTGAGCTCCATCCACACTATACTTACTACATAACCTGCATCATCACCCTTGGCAGGAAAGATGTTACTAGCAAATCAGAACGAATAGGGAAGGAAATGAGAAATAAAATCTAGCATTTGATCTTCCTGTTCTTCGTTTAGACTCTATCTACACATGAGTTTATGATTCTGCTCAACTGAATTAGTAACTATATATAAAAAACACTCCAAGAAATCATCATGCTAAGACCCAGCAGAAAGGCTGTCTTCTTCCATAATTGCACAAAGTCTGCACAATTCCCAGTTTTTCCTGTTGTACTATTGGCTATGTGGCCCATACTAAAAGATCCTAAAAGCCACCTCCTGTTCTTTTTTTCCAATGGAAAAACTGTCTCTGATATGCAAGCAACTGCACGCAAGGAAAGATGTGTACAAATTCATACATGATCATTCCTCCCAATCAGTCTACTGCTGACACTCTCTAGGTCTAATGGATCTATCTTTCCCTTCTCTTACTCAGTTTTTCTTTGCTAGTCGCAATAAGTATTTCAGGTACTCTAAAAATACACCAAGGCAGACCTACATCTGTGTATGTGGTAAAACAGCTTTACATATGGCAGTACTGGAACAGGACAAGCTTTAACATGCTCTACAATGTTAATAAAAATCCTAAAAATATTTTTAGATTCCACCTGAGGAAATGCCAGGATGAACAGAAGAATGAGAGGATGGATACTGGTTGAAGGAAATTTTCATTTTCATTCCTTTTCTCCAACCCATTCCCTTTCTCTTACTCTCTCTGCCTCCTACCTCCTGCATCACAGCAGCAGAAGATGACAATTATCTATTGTATTTTATTATCTACTGACAATTATATACTCTTACATTCAGTTAATTTATCACTGTCCAGCTGCAATATTGCAGAAAGCAGAAACCTCTTGACTTGTTGGGGTAACACAACCTTTAGGGCACACCCCAGCATGTGTTGACTACCAACAGGTGTTGGGGAATGCAAGACCTCCTTTCACAATGTCAGGACGTGGTGATCAATTCTATGCTGTGTATAAATAAAAATCCATGTGCATAACCCACCTCTTTCCAAGCCTAGCTTTTCCTCTGCAGTAAAACAGTGGGACAATGGAAATTTTCCATGCTCTTTCCTGTTATACATTCTGTTTTATTTTCTGTTCTCCAGAAATTTCAATATGACTCAAAAGATAGAGATGTGTCGTTCAAAGTGCAAGAACAGAAGTCATTTACACAGCATTTGCACACAAATCCTGGGAAAAGTAAATGAGTACAGTGAATAAAATTGAAAAATCATTTGCTATCACATTGCTGCAGTTTGGCAATGTCATTATGTGGATTAATATGTGCATTTCTGACCCTTGCTGAACTCTCTGCACACCACACTATGCTTGATGGTGCCACAGGACCAGGTGTCATAAACACTAACCTCAGATTTGAGGTGACAAAGAAACATCTCTGGCAATTATGTTGATTTGTCCTTTAAGTCTTTGGACAGTGAATACAAACGCAGTGCAACAATCCTTAACTGGCACAGGACAAATTACAGTAAATTTAGTCAGGCATACAAATATATAGACTCTGCAATATCATTTGTTGAAGAAATTTGAACAAGGCAAGAGATTTTTCTCATTACAAGCAGAAGACTGCCAGTTTGGTAAATGTAATTCTATCACTGCTTCTGCCACGGAGTGGCTCTGTTAGAACACTTACACATTTCAAAGGTAGATGCTATTTTAGATACCTAACAGGAGATGTCGGAGTGTGACTTAGAGAAGAACTACTCACTGCTACACTCCACATTATGGATACATACAAGAAAAGGATGGCATGTTCTATGAGGATGAGAATTTCAGAAAAAAATTAATTCTGGGAGAAAAAAATGAGCATAATTCTGAAGCAAGTTATTACACAGTTTTAATTTGGGCTGATTTATGCTTTGTTGCATAATTAAAGAAATTTTATAACCTCATAAACACATGAATAAAGAAAATTCAGCATTTGTGAATTGTACAGACACAGTAGCCATGACTCCCACAGAAAGACCCATAAACGCATAGTCAAGGTGTATTTCCATTAGGCTTTCTAGAAAATCCTTCAAAAACTTAAGGAACCCAAGTCATCACGTATGGATAAATAATTTGTCAACAGAGGATCAATTCTGCAATGCAGGGAGACCACTTACAAAGATTCTCAAGAAACTGTGGCAAAGATGAGCAGCAAAAACATCCAATTACTCAAAACAGTAGGGGTTCATGAAAGGACACTGTGAGACTGAATGGACATCATATGGGAAGGTGACATTCAACAGATAAAGTGATCTACATGTAAGGAAAAATCAGCAGTCCTAATAAGTTGATGGGGCTCTATTGCTCAGAAATAGTTTTGGATTATGACAGTCCCTTTAAAACAGGAGTTTCGTGCTTGATAAATCTCAAAAAATACAAAGCTAATGTTAGGAGTAAGGGCAGGAATATGATCAAGCCATTGCATAAATCTGTTTCAATTTAACCGTGTTTACAACCTAAGACTGTATTTTTTTATTCCCCTTACATAAAAACTTATAGCAGAAGTGCAAAAAGTTCCTAAAAGGACAAAAAGAATTATCAAAATGTGGGACAACTTTTCCTTTGAGTAATCTTAAATCTAAGCAATCTTAGGTTTCTTTATCCTGGAAAAAAGAATTTTGGAGAGGTCTGACAAATTTATGAAGGTTCAGGTAGGTTCTAAAGGGTGGTGGTACAACGTAACTGCACACTCTTCTCGTATAAGGATTATGAGCCTGTTGAATCAAGCTTGTCAGAGACAGCTTCAAAAGGATAAGAATGGCTCATCATGTAACTGGTAGTTCACCTGAGGAACCATCAGCTCATTGGCAGAAGGGGCTGTGGATTCACTCCTGACTTTATAAAGAAATTGGACATTCAGAGATGAAAATGTATTGATGTTGAAAGAACATAAGCCGGAACTACCTCCAAAATCTCCTGTGCTCGTAAGAGTTGGAAACTTGTAAGGTATCAGTAGAATACACTTTTCCTCTTCTTATTCCTCCCTGGGCATTTGTTTATGGCTATTGTAAAACATCTTGCTGGTCAAGCAATGTACTTGGACTTACCAAATATGCCCATTTTTGTGTTCTAACTCTACCTTCAGAACAAACAGCAAAAAGGAATTTGAGGCAACAACACCTAATTCTGTTTTTTTCTCCCAATTGTTAGCAGTAGCTAATTAAATTACCACCACCCATCCTGTGCAATGAATGACTCATAGGTCCTATGGGGAAAGGAAGAGGGAAAACAAAGCAATGTTAAGTAATTAAAGACCATACCAAAACACACGTGGAACACAGAAAGCAAAGCAGGCAGGATTATCTTGCTTCTAAATTTCCCAATCTGCGCTAGCATGGCTTCATGACCAGGCAGTTCTAAATCTCCTGTTTCTAAAAAGGCATAGTAATGTTTTGAATGGTCTGGAAGAGTTTGATGTGTAGGTCTTCTGAGGGAGAATGTCAGTCATATGTCAGATTTAACGGCATATGCAAATAATCTCCACTTGCTTCTCTGGGAAGAGGAAATACACAAACTATCAAAGACAGTGCTTTGAGCTAAATTGGGTGATGTTTTGCTCAGGCAGATATAGAAGCACTCAAACTATCTTCTAGCTGCTAAAACAGGCAGCCACACCTCTCTCCATCCATTCCAGGCAGATCAAAGGTGCATATGACAGTAGCTTTAGATGTTAATGAAGATGCCAGCACCCTGACAGGGAAGCGTTTTGTCATCAGCACCAGATCATTGCACATGTCTCCCAGTTACACAGATACTGCTGTAAAAGTTGTTTACGTATCTTCAGCATTGGATCACCACCAGAAGGTGATGGCTGATTACATATTAAAATTAGGCTGAGTTTACTAATAGGTACATCTGTCAAAGGGGAGGAGAGATTACTTTTTTTTTTTAATCCTGGATTCTTTCCTAGGACAGAACCTTCAGAAGAATGTAGAAAATGCTAAACGGGGCTAAGTAAGTATAAATAGACTGCAACTTCACAAAAGCTGATTGGTTTTAGGAACAGACATTTACAGATTGTGTTTTAGTAAGAAGAGTGAAATACAAATTTCTAAGCTTCCAGGACAAGAGGATAGTCTCAAGCTGTGGTAGGGAAGATTCAGGCCAAACAGTAGGAGAAATGTCTTCACAGAAAGGGTTGAAGCATTGAAATGGGCTGCCCATGGAGGTGTGGAGTCACCATCTCTGGAGCTGTTTAAGAAAAGACTGGTCACGTCAGTGCCATGATGTATTTGACATGGTGGTGTTCAGTCACAGGTTGGACTCAATGATCTCAGCTATTTCTAATCTAACTGATTCTGGGATTCTATGTCTGCCAATAGCTGCTGAGAGTTGGAGAGTTAGTATACATGTATAGGACTCTGAAATACTATTTGTAGATTACCTTGTGAAAATCTGAGGTTTTAATGGCTTCTCTAAAAAGGTTTGCTGCTCAGGGCAAATACAATTCGATATCCATATAAACATTTAACCCTTGAAATGCTATTTAACTCCAGCACTATCTTATAGCATAATGCTCCACTATATGCTACAAAAGAATGTGCAATCCTACAAAAGCTAATTTTGTACTTTAATATCATTATTCTGAGAAAAGAGGCCAAAATTCTGCAGTGGCCTCTAAAATCAGATATTCAGAGAGATGTAGAAATTAACAGGTTTTTCTGATTTCAAACAGGGCTGGAGGTGTTTTATTGATGTAGTATGTTTAAAGGAAGAATACCTCTGTCATGCTTTAGCTAAAAGGAACTACAGTTATTTATCTAATTGCATCACTATCCCATTTTTGGCATCCATGTTTGATTTTTTCTAAAAAAAAGAAAGGGCTAGTAAGTTTTAGCCAGTCATATCAGTCCACTTCACTAATTGTCATAGCTTTGTCACTTCTCGGTTTGCCTGTCAAGCTAACATCATGAAATATTTTGCTGAGTTACACACACAGTCACACACACAAAATCCCTCAGTTCTGGTCTTCACATGTAGCTATTTCATTCAACATGCATTCATGCTGCACTGGTTCATTTATTTCAAATTCACTAAAACATGAAGCACTTCATTCCTGAATGAGTACAGACTTCTCCTTTGTAATCTGTTCTCTTTTAAATTGCAACATACCCTATTTCTGGGTTTCATTAACTTCCTCCTTTGAACTGGTATCTAGGAAATCTCTTCATGTACAGTTTAGACAAGTACATTGATTTACAGTTAAATTGGTTTACATACCAAGACTCTGTCAGACTGTGTCTCTATAACACTCAATTCAATGTCATTTACAAGACCCCTTTTCTGTACTGAATTACAGCTTTCAAACTGTATGTTAATATCATAAACTTATGACACAGTCCTTTCAGTTTCTATGTACCTCCTCATTTAGCATCTCACTAAAGACAAAATACCATTTTGATATTATTTTTTATGCCCAGAGTCTGCCAGTCAACAGATGTAATAGTATCAAGTAAGATTTGAACCATACATAATTCACAGCAGCTACTGAACCACTTACATTATCCAGGGAATAATCATCTACCTTTTACTGGCAACAGCTCTGCCTCTTCAGGACCTTTCACACCTACATCTAGGAACTGCAGCTGTTTCTCACTCTCCTGAGCTGGAAGAAAGAAGCTACTACTAGCAGCTAAAGTTGAGATAAATAACTGTTGGTAATGTAAACTCTTGCTAGACAGTGCTGGGGAATGGAGAAGACTATTTTGCAAGGTTTTTTGAAAAAGACCAGTAAAAGTATAAGGTGAACAGGTAATCTTTGCTTCTTTTAAATTTTCCATGAGTATCTGGAAAAGGCTTGGAGACATTCAGAAAAATCAACTAACTTCATGTTTAATAGCTCAATGCCCCCGTGAAAACTAAGGACAGAGAAGGACCCCGCAGTAGCCCAGTATCCAAACCCACACTTCTGGAAGGGAGGGGGCAATCACAACTCACATAGGAACTGAATGGTTTATAATCACTCTCTCAAACTGAGCAGGATTTTTCTCAGTAATTTAACATGAAACCACACTGAGTGGCAATCTCTTCTGAATTTTAATAAGCAACCATAGTACATCAAGCCCTTGGTCAACAACCATGTGGTATAGGAGCATGCAATCTTTACGGAATAGCTCTGTAGGATGTGTTTCTTGTGACCAGTCATGCAGCATGCACAGTGAACAGCAACACAGCTGAAGCAGACTTTACAGAATGTGGTGTGAAGCAGAATGTGGTAAGAAACATTCAAATTAGCAATGCATAAGCATTAGCCAAAATAATGACTGAAAAATGGATCATGTTCAAGTGAGTAATTTGCTTACAACAAGTATCAGCACTGCTTCAGGTACTAATTTTCAAAAAAAAGTGCAATTTTGCATAAGAATGGAAATTATCACCAGAGCATTCAAATCATTAACCTGTATGCCATTAATTTTATTCAATATTACTACAAAACAGACCCTGAAACGCCAATGACGTTAAATTACTTTAGCCACTAGGAGACTTGATCAAATGCCACAAAGTAAGAATTGACAGTATGAGGCTATTATCAACGTCTGAGCTCCACACATTTAGTGTGCAGAGCAGGTAAAATTAGCTGCATACAGGTAAATGGCCTCACAGTCTGACCTCAGAGAAAACATCTTCTTGATCTCAGATCTACCAGTCAAGTTGAATCCAGCCATATAACCAGAGAGCAGGCAAGCAACTAAGAATATTGAGACCACTGTCCACCATTCTCCATATTCCTTCCAATGCTTCAGAAAATGCTGTCATAAAACTAACAAATTGCTCAGCATGAGAATATGTATGTTCCCCAAAATCCACAGATTACCAGATAAACTGCTGAAACACAAGTTTTCTCCCCACCCACGCCCCACATCTCCCTCCTTTTTTTTTCTGTGTTTTGTTTTGGGGGGTTTGGTTTTTTCTTTTTGTGTTTAGTGGTGGGGTTTTTGTGGTTTTTTTTTGGGGGGGGGTGTTTGTTTAAAAATAAAGCTACAATCATTATCAGATTTCATGGAAAATTTCTCTGAGGATACAGAATATCAGCTTCTGAGAACCACAGCCCTTAATTTAGGGAAGATTTTATCACAGATTGAAGGAAATTGATCAGCAGTGCTTATTTGAAAAGGTGTGAATAAGTACTTACAGAATCTTCAGAGAGGCCTGAGAGGTATTCAGCACAAATTACACACAAGGTGAAAAGCACTGTTGAAAAGGCAAGATTCAGCATTGTGCTGACTCTTCCTACTTTCAAGGGGAACAAGACTAGATAGGATGACTGTTGAGTCACTTATTTCCATCTTCCACAAGAGCAGATATCCATATAAAGATCTATCCATAAAAAGCTTCATGCATACAAAGAGATGGACTAGCTCAAACAATCCTCAAGATTGACTTTGTTCTGCATGCACTGTGAGCTGCAAGTCATCTCTCACCTCTCCACAGCAGAGTAAAGACTGACAGAATAAGAATTCCAAAGCCAAAAAAACAACATATCTCCAGAAAATGAAAAAGATAAATTGCCAATGTTTTGAGCTTGCCAACACCAAAACAAGTCTTTGAGGAATAATTTCCTTCTCAGCCAGAAAATGTATTAGAAAAAAACACAAAAGATAACTAGTCACAGAGAACTTTTAGCAGTCAGTAGTTTATGGAACACACAGCTTCACTATTCAAGGCTTGAATGGAGGACCATAAAAAAAAAAAAAAAAAAATCAAGAGAAATTAAAAAAAAAAACCTGGGGGAGGGAAGAACACAAGGGGAACAGAAGGAAACTTCATAGAATCCTCTCCAAAATCTCCTGTATATACACAATAGAGGGGCAGTATTGCAGAATGATTTTGATTCACAAACAAAACAGCTTAGCTTGATTGTCACAAGAGACCTTCCATTTAAATACAGTTCAGGAAATAGAAGGCTGAAATATTATGTCATCAAAGCAAGTGACTGAGTGAACCAGAAGGAAATGTGAAAGTAAATACATAAATCCCTAGCACCAAGTGAAACAAATGTAGAAGGCAAAGCACAAAGCCCTTACCAGCACTGGCAGAAAAGGTGATCCTGGCTCCCATCAACAATTCAGATACTCTTATGAAAGAGGTAGGTATTATAAACTAGTCCTGATAAAGGGAGAAACCACTTCTGCTGAGACAATATGGTCCATGGAAGAAAGAATTATGCAGGAAATTAGCAAACCTATAAGTTTAGCCAAGAGTAGTATTGATGTAAGAATTATCTCAAATTTAACTAGGAAAGGCCAATGGGAGGAAAAATAAACACTTCAGATAAAAACTAGTTAACTTTACAGAATAAGATAATATAAAACTTATAAGAGAATACAAATGTATTAAAATACACAAAGTCTCTTGTGTGGCAACACCACTCAAAGTGAGAAACAACTTAATACAAACTATGCTGCCAGAAAACTCAACCAATCAAAAAAACCAACCAAGTCTAATTTCATTGCTACTATGTTTTAAATCTGAAGACATCCCAATGATTCAAAATCAGCCAGTCTAACAAGATGTAATAAAATGTCAACAAGATTGACAAGCATTTCTTTCCTGCCTTCATGCAAAGGTATTTCCCAACTCCCCTATCTCAGGTTTTACTATTTTCTTCAGGTTACATCAACCACGATTTGCCCACAGTATCTCCAAGATGAAGATTAAACAGTCAAACATACTGCCAGAATTAGAAGTGGTTTCACATTCTGCTACTGCCCGTCTGTTAAATCTCTGTTTATGGTAGGTTCACAAAAAATTTCCCTGTTGCTATGTAGAACGTGCATGTCAGCAGAGTGATTTGACTGTATGGAACAAACTACAGATAAACTACTGAGCAGGCACATTTAGACAAAACAAAAATAAGAGGGTTTAAAGTGATAAAGTGATATTTGTTACAACAGATGGGCAGGCACTTTTTGAGGACAATGTTCATTAAACTTGTATTTACCTGCAGAATAGGAATGCTCTAAAAATACAGAATCTACACACTTGTTTTATTAACATGGTATGTACCAAAAGTCTCTATTCCACTACCTGATCACCTTCTTGCTCAACCACAAATATTCTGCAAAAAGAGTTAAGAAAAATCTTAATTTTTGATTAAGAACAAAAAAGAAAACAGTTATTGTTAACATTAAGAAATTACAAAAACTTGGAACAAGAGTTTTTAAAAATCTTTTTTAATGGTATGAATTCTGCTTAAGCATTGTCTGGAAACTAATTAAAAAAACTATTTCTAAAAGGAAACTACATTTCTCAACACACAAGAAGCTGTGTGTGAGAAAGTGCCACCAAAATAAGTTGTATTGAATTATTATTTATAACTACATCCTGTTTAACCATTTAGGAAAAAAAGTTCTATTTCATGTTTTGTACACCCCTTTGTGTAAAGCTTTAAAAAGGCTTCAGCTAAAAGAGGGAGGGACCCTGTACTTACATCCTCCAATTCACAATGTGTGGCAACTCAAAACCTTCAACCTGTATTTCCCCAGCAAAAATAAAGTCATCCTTACCATTTCCTCATGAAGCAGCTGGCTTTAAGCTTTAAACACATAAATATAAGGGGAATATTGAACTATAGGAAAAAAAAAAGTCATGTTATTGTTCACAGATCTGGGTAACTTGATCAAAATATTTGACTGAGCCAAAACCAAGTTTTGCCAGAGAAGGCTGTTTATCAATCAACAGCTCTGTTTTTCTACACATTTCTTAGTGTTCCCAAGACTCATAAACTGTTAAGGAGATAGAACTGGGCACAGAGACAGCCTAAGGACCCTTTCCTGGCTTAATTATAGCAGCATCACACACTGAAATGTGTAGCGCTGCTATAATTAGTTGACGTGGTTTTTATATATATATATATATATGAAAATTGATGTTTGCTTGCACTTCAAGCATTTGTCTACTTGAAGTGACACACTGCCTCAAGGAGTTATAGCTTCCATTCAGGTGCTCCTCATCTTCAGCTTTTTCACAGCATAAAAGGTACTGAGATTCATCAGATAGAAACTAGCACAGGACATCTCTGGACCCATATATAACAGCTTTTTTTCTTTTATTACCATTATTGGCTTACCAAGCAGAATAATCCTGTATCTGACCAGAAGAAATTTTAAATCTAGCTTATATTATATTTCTGTAAAAGAAGACCAAAACAAGTCTTATCTGTCAGGGCAGAAGAGAAGGAAAAAACATACCAGTTTCAAAACAAATATACTAAGCCAAATCAACCTTCAAAAATATTGAATCACAACTGTTAAGTCCTTAACACACATAGAATGTTTCTTTAAATTATTTCAATGCCATAATCACTGTAAAATGTATTTCATATTAAATCACCATTCTGAAAGCATTTTGCTTTCAGGCTTTTTGAAAAAACAAGCTATGTATGATGCTGAGTTCTACAAATATAATGTTTTCTTTCACAATTACAGAGGTACTTCTAAGAGAAATTGTATATAGCACACTGCTCAAATTAAATTATCTATATGACTCCAAAGAAAACCAGTTGACTTGTATACTGTGGAGTTATTTTAAATAAGTACGCCACCCAAAATTAAATATTATAATAATAGGTAACAGTACAATCTATTTCTGTTTTAATTTTACAGAATAGGAACTAGCCCAAACACAAATTATTTGCAAATGTTGCTCAAAAATATGCCCATAGAAATGTATTGTTTGGAAATTAGTTTTCATTCCTGTGGGTTTCATTTTTCTGGTTTGTTTTTTTCTATTTGAGCATTCATTCCACACTTCCACCATGTAATTAAAAAAGAAAAGTATTTTTTACTTCTCCCTATAAAACTTGCTGCTTCTTCTTGCTCTTGAACTTCACTCCACTTCTGTTTTTCTGCTGGGATCTGTTTTAAACAAGGAAATTAACTTCTCTGCAAAACGGAGAAGTCAAACATTATAATTCCACTACATAAGACAGTTAGGACCTGCTGGTCAGCCTGCATTACAGGTATTTCAAAGTCAGGAGAGCTTAAAACTGGTTAAGACAGTCTCTTGTCTCTTAAGCATACTAAACTAGTCCGATTTGTCATAGCTCAGCTTTGCCATTTTGATAGTGACAGCACTGAAAAGCACATTATTTGGTAAGTACTGGTATTTGCCCCTTCAGCTCATAACCCAAAATTGGTGGGGCAAATCAAGAAACACTCCTCCGTAAGAAATTGCTAGAATTCTAAGAGACTTTTAAACTTTTAATTCAAATGCAGGTGATAGATGCAACCATATCATTAAATTACAAATTAAGAGAATATCTGGAAAACTGATAATTTTGTAATCTAATGTTATGCTAACTTAACATTAAGTTATGTAAGATAGCAAAAACTGTCTAAAGATCAAATAACATCTGGAGCATGCTCTCTAAAATCGATGCTATATTTTTCATTCAAAAACTACTTATACTTGCATATACTCACAATGTGCAGCTGAACATTTTCCTATCCCAGTCAGAACCTGCACTTGACATCAACTTCACAGCTTCCAACGAGATCAACAAAAAGATGTTTAACTTATAAGTATCCCAATTTAATGACTCATTTATCTAACTCCACGGTTTATCAAACGACTTCGTCACTGCCATCCCTAATTTTACTAGAGAAGAACACAGTGTTACTGAAAGCTGAAGCCAAACATACTTTGGAATTTTGAGTGTGATCTAACTAAACTTATGGTCCAAAATATGAGCTACTTGTTCTTCATGAAAAATCTGTCTCTTGGAAATATTCATGTTTTCACAATATTGTTTTCCATTCTGATGATATGTTTCTTGGTGCACAGTTATTGAAGGCATTTGAAAATTTAAGATAGACATACTTCATTTATTACACAAAAATAAAACATGAACAAGATAGAGAATTTATTACAAATTATGTTCTTACATTAATATAAACACATTACTTTCCGGTTTTTTTCCGCTGGAAGGTGGACTTCAAAAAGTTATGAGAAACTACTTAAGAAAGTAGCAAATATGTGACAGAAGAGAAACTTTCTAGAGCACAGATTAAACAGAAACTTGCAATTAATAAGTAGAAAAGTAGACACCTTATTTGATTTGAAATCTATACTTTGCTTACTCCTTTAAAGGCCACGAGATGACAAACCAATCAATTCAATTTATATGAAGCAAGAAACATCAGAACAAACACCAATCACTTAGATTTACAGTTTAGTCACCACAACCATGCAGTAATGCTTATGCATAACAAGTGAACTAATCTGACCCCTTCTAATTGAAGCAACCAAACATGCTCTCACCAAAAGCCCTACAGGTCTTGCTTCTTCCCCAGAGCTTAATAAACAGGAAACAGTTCTATTAGACAATAAATCCAACCAGATGGATAGTTCTGAATCAGTTGACAAGAGCCCTGGCTCCAACAGCCAGTCTACAATCAGATTGTGAAGCAAACTTACTTGTTCAAATTTTAAGTTGTAAAAAAGAAAGAACATTACATTTCATAAAAATCTCATATACTGACTCAAGCCTTTAAACACATTTCCAGGTTTTAGCAAGTTCCTGAGTACTAAATCAGAAACAGAATGAGTTCTCTCTGTAAAAGATCATAGTTAACAGCTTCACTGAAGTTATTTGGTCTATAATAATAATAAAAAAATAAAACTTTATAATAAATAAATTTAAAATAAAATCATAAATAAAATTAAAACAAAATAAAATAAAAACATTTAAAAGGGAGAG
>VYXB01008018.1:242-16314 GCA_013397135.1 Pachyramphus minor | reverse complement strand
AATTTGGACAGGTTGCCCAGAGAAGTTGTGCATACCCACCTCTGGAAGTGGAAGTGTTCAAGTCTGTGAGCAACCTGGTCTAGTGGAAGTTGCCCCTCTCCACAGCAGAGGTGTTGGAACTAGATGATCTTTAATGTTCCTTCCAACCCCAGCCTTTCTTTGATTCTACAGAATACAACTAGTTAAGGTCTAAAGTCTAATTTCGTAACAATTCATAGTCTTCGTAAACCAACTACTATCCCATGACGGAAGCATTTGCAATGCTTTTTTTTTGTTCAAAGTTTACTATTCTTCAGAGGAAAGAACCTCAGAATGATAAAATCATTTAGGTTGGAAAAGATCATTAAGTTCAAGCATTAACCCAGCAGTGCCAAGTCTTTTAAATACCCCCAGGGATGGTGAATCAACCAGTTNCTTTTCTCCAAGCTAAATAACCCCAGGTTCCTCAGCCACTCCTCATAGGACTTGTGCTACAGAACCTTTCCCAGCTCTGCTGCCCTTCTCTGGACATGTTCCAGCACCTCAGTGTCTTATAGTGAGGGGCTCAGAATCAGACACGGGATTTGAGGTGTGACCTCACCAGTGCCCACTACAGGGAGACAATCACTGTCCTAATCCTGTTGGACAAATTATTGCAGATACAGGCCAGGATGAAATTGGCCTTGGCCACCTGGGCACACTGCTGGCTCATGTTCAGCTGCTGTCAAGCAGTTCTACCAGGCAGCTTTCCAGCCACTCTCCCCACAGCCTATAGTGCTGCAGTGTGTTACTGTGACCCAAGGGCAGGACCCAGCACCTGGTCTTGTTAAACCTCATACAACTGNACCTCATACAACTGGCCCATCGATCCAGCCTGTCCAGATCCCTCTGCCTTCCTATCCTCCAGCAGATTGACACTCCCACCTACCTTGTTGTCACCTGCAAACTGACTGATGGTGCACTCAACCCCCTTGTCCAGATTATTAATAAAGATATTAAACAGGACTAGGCCCAGTACTGAACCCTGGAAAACCCTACTGGTGACCGGATGCCAGTTGGATGTAACTTCATTCACCACCATTCTCTGGGCTCAGCTACCCCAGCAGTTTTTACCCAGCGAAGAGCGCTCCTGTCCAAGCCATGAGCAACCAGTTTCTCCAGGAGAATGCTGTGGGAAATCACTTCAAAGGCTTTACTGAAGCACAGATAGACAGCATCCACAGCCTCTGATCCACTAAGTGCATCATCTTGTCATAGAAGGAGATCAGGTTGGTCAAGCAAGATATGCCTTTCATAAGACCATGCTGGCTGGGCCTGATCCCTGGTCCTGAAAGTACCACATAACAGCACTCAACTGCTCTGTGACCATCCCTGATTCAATATTGTCACTGTAAAAATCTTCCCAACTGCTTTAGAAGAGGTGATGAGTCACAACTGCTAAGTCTCCTAAAGAGGAAAGAAAAAACATTAAATCTGTTTTGTGGTTTCACCCACTATTTTAAGAACACCCAGGTATTTTTATGTTATTTCTATTGTCAAATAAAATGCTAACACTGGGGAAACATCTTCTAAAAGTCTTTCCAGGTATGCTTGACAGAGAGTGTCTAACCACTAAGTGATCCTCATCAAGCAATTTAATATGTCTAGCAGAAAAATAATAAGTGGCTTCTTACTGCTGTTTTCACTGAAATAAGTAAAGCAAAAGAGCCACACAAACGTTATGTGTAATGTGCCACATAAATAACTCCTCACTCTGGGTATAACTTTGGAGTTCTGTACAGAATGACCCATCTGTGAATTTACAGAAAGCTGAAAAAGCATGTTACAAACAGTTTTCAAACAACAGAAGAACAGACCTTTTCCCTTCTTGCTATCTATAAGACAAAGAATCGTAGAATCATAGAATGGTTCAGGTTGGAAGGGACCATTAAGATTATCTAGTTCCCACGCTCCTGCCATGGGCAGGGACACCTTCTACTAGACCAGGTTACTCAAAGCCCCATCTAACCTAGTCCTAAAGAGCTTAAATTGAATCAAAAGAGATTATCAGGAGATTTAAGATAGATCTTAGAAACAACAGTGAGTAATATAGGGCTAGTTGAACTCAGGAAGAGTTTGCCAGAGGAGTTTATGGAATCTGATGGGGTTTTTTAGAGAAGCAGTCTGGTCAGAACTGGTTTGGTCATAGTTCATCCTACTTCTGAGTCAGGAACTAATTAGATGACTCTCACTCCGTTCAGCTCTATTTGTTATGATTTTATCATGTGAACATGAAAAGCGGAGATATTTGTGCATCAAGGGAGACTTCCTGTTTTTGAGGCTTCCTATACTTCACAAATCTATGCCATGAAGCCTTGCATCAGCAACACGAATCCATTAATTCATCTGTCCATAAAGCACTTTTCTCAATTACGCCCTTCTTTTAAAAGGAGGCATTTCAACCTTGAAAAATCCAGAACAGCTATTGAAATAGACCTTTATAGGAAGACCTTCTTCAATTTCCCAAACTCTTGCAAAGCTCCACCAAGACTCAAAGCCTATTCTTCAAGTAAGCAGTCTGTTTTCAGTACGAAACATAGACAAAGCCACCAGAAATCTCCTTAAGTCAGTTTAAGAGCTAAGGAATACAGCTATGCCTAGTGCCTAAACAGCAACACAAAAACCTACAATAATTCAACATACTGAGCATGTAATAGTAAAAATTTATAACTTCTATAAATAAATAAAAGTTTTGGCACCACATTTGCTCTACACTCTCTCTTTTCAGTTCTCCACTGAATATCTTTTCTTTCTTAAGAACACCTTTCTTGCAACAGTTTTTATAGTAAACAGGCAATACACACGCTGAAATATAACACAAGTGGCTATTTTAACAAAAATATTCTAGCAATGAGAGAAAAGGAAATCAAAAATAAAAAATCCTGAACCCTGGTCACACACACTATCACAGTATGGGGAAAAAAAGGTTACTTGATTAGAACCAGATGCTAAGAGAAAAAAAGATGTCAGCTTACCTGGCTTATCTATCTCACCTAAAGAAGCTTTGTAAAGAAAGCTTGAAAGGGGCAGGAAGAAGACAGGGTAGTGACAACATGAAATCAATGGCATTCCTTCCAATAATATTCAGGAATTCGAGCAAATTAACATCTTCCTTCCTCAGGAAAGAGCTTCCTATACTACAGAATTTTAAAAGGGAAAATCCCTAACTCCCACAAAAGAAGCCACAAAACAAGCCTCTCTTTTCTGAATCCAATGCTAGAAATCACAAAGAAATTTGCAATCACAACAGATTTTTTTCCATTTATTTTCTAATTTCAACAGTAAAAAAAAGCAGAAGGCTAATGCAAGTATTCAAATGCCTGGACACCAATCGTCTGAGACACTGTGATTCAGAACCACAAGATTTTGTCTAGAACTTGCAGGAAATTTTTTGCATTTTACATGTCAGTTTACTCTGTTGAAAAACAAAATAGCTTGTGTCTCACCAGGAAGTTTGAAAGTTGAGCCACTATTGTGAGATTTGGGAATACAAGCAGATAAAATAATAAAAACCATCATAAGGAAGAGTTCCAGTGGCATTTCCAAATACATTCATATTTCGTACTAAGAGCTTTATTCATATTCTCCCTCTGAATCTGATCTATCATCAACTGAATTCTTACTGAAGGGCAATAGCTTATAAAAGATGATTTAATGTACAATACAGGCTCAGCACAACACACACATAAAACCTCAGCTTCTTTTATTGTGGTTTTCTTGCTCATTACTCAATAGTCCTAGAGTCTCATGTTTTCACCAGCTCAGCACAGCTCATTCCCCAGCAGTTGTTTTTCAAGGGTTTTTTTCCCTTGTGTTTCCTTTTTTTTTTTTTTTTAACATATATTTTGACCTTTTTATTCACGGGTTATTTGTATTTAGAACTCTCTTTCATAATGCCTATATTATTATCTCCTGCAAGGCTGAGGTCCAGTATTTGGGTCTCTCATGTTACTGTAGTCACTGGTTTTGAATCTGGTATGTCAAGGTATCTATTTCTACACTTGATCCTTTTTGGAGTCATCTTCTTGTTCAAAGTCCAGTGACATGTCACAATGAAAAGCATTTTAGAACCATTGAAACCAAGAGTTACTTCCCTCTAACATCCCACAATATGACCCAAACTGCTCTTGTGATCCCCTCTCTTAGTAGATTCATTCTCTTTCACAGTCAGTAAATTCAAGCAGAGAAAAAAACAACACACAACTCTTATAAAGAGCAAGGTAAAAGGATCTGAAACACAAATCTTGATGTCAATAACCAGAAGTCTTGAAGAGGACGTCAGAAGGGTTGAGTGAAATAAGGTAGGTTTAGCACTTTAACTGCTAATATTAAATAAAGCTAAGAAATTGAAGTTGCAACTTTGGGAAGCCTTAGAACAAACATTTGCTGCAAGCAGAGGTACCAGAGGTTTGCCTACACTCACATAGACAATTGTGACAATCTCAGAAACAGAATTTTAAAGCCTTGGTTACAACACTATGTGGTAGCTGTATGCAGCCTCTGCTTTCCAGGACAAAAGACACACTTGACATCACCTCTCTCATCTTGACCAATTCCTAGAAGTCTATTGCTCAGAACAGCATTTGAGATACTAACAAAACCTAGCTACTTTAAAGCTACCTTTTGAAATTTACGTACGTATATTCATACATTCAGACCAATGGAACCACAGTATGAAATTATGGCATCAATTAAACACTGTTGTTTTCTACTCTTAAACAACATAATACCCAGCAATATAAACCCAATAAAAATTCAATACAGTTTTGTACTATATAAATGCTTGCCAACAAAAATGAAGTGGCACTCAAAGGTCTTCATATGATGAAATATAAACAGTTTTATGACTTGTGTGCAATATAATCAAACTCTAAAAGCTCTATTTACTTTAAAAGTATCTAAAGGATGCTCTAGAACAGCTTTTTCAAAAGCATTTATGGCTTTAACTACACATGAACACAACCTCAAACTACTTTGAAGACAGCAGACTATAAAGAAGCTGTAGCAGCAAGATATTCAACACACTAACTTCAACAACTGAGCAAACATTTTCAGCTTTACGGTGAGAAGTAAAATTAAAAACACCAGAAATATCACTGTCACACAGACTGAAAGGTTCTTGAAGATTTTAGCCCCACTACAGTCAGCCTGCAGAAAGCTTCTGTATTTTAGCTGTGGCACATCTTTGAGCTCAGTTGGCCCAGCCTCATGTGAGCTTTACCTGTAGAATACCTTGGACAGACAGCTTGCTCAAATTTGCTGTTGCTCTCCCTTCTGGGAGAGGGAGTAATTGTTGGAGATTTCTCTGAATAAGGGAGGTGTAGGTTTATTTTTAGAGACTGTGGAACTCTTTGTCACTGATGTGTCTTTGTCAAGATACAGTAACCTGTGTGACATGGTCAGAGCTCCAAGCGCTGCAAAAACTTTTAATGTTCTTTCATTTTTCTTCTTGCTACCAGCACATCACCTGTAACTATCATCACTTTGTAGTACTGTTGTTCTTTTTTACAGTGTTCTCCTCCACACTGTATCACCAGGCATCACAGGTACAGTTCTTTCTTTAATGACTTATATTCGCCAAAGTCTGATTTTATGATATTTTAATTAGCAGTTTTACCATATTGAAGCTGTTTCCTGTAGACTATGCAAAGGCATGATAAGGCCAAGCACCTGTGAGAAAAATCCTGTGCAGTGAGACCTATGTGAGTCTAGACGATGTGAGACTAGACCTATGTCTAGTAAAAGCGGTTTGGCATGTATCATCCTGTGTTTAGGATCCTGATCTGTTTTCAAGGAAAATCTATTTGGAATACACAGAATAAAGCATTAGCCAATGTTACTAGGTGTTTTTCAGGTAAATATGCACAGGTAAATCTATGCCTACCATCTAAAATCAAATCTTCTATAGCCCATTTACATTTTTTCCCAATATCTAAATGTACTTCTATTTACTTCTAAATCTTACTTACTTCTAAAAATATTTTTTCTGTAACTCCCTAGGTATTGGTATACCCATACCTCTTAAAAAATCCCCTCTAATACTGGGAGATTCATTTAAACTGATAATTAGGATTAGGAATATGCAGCCTAACTGTTTAGTGACAACTCATCACTTTCTGAACAACCTCTCTGACTGTTCACATAATCCCCGATGGCACGGGTATTAATACGCATAACCAGCCTCAAAATGGTACCCAAATGCTTTTGTCAGTGCCCTCCTGTAACTTTGGTAGTGGAGGTTGAAAAACTGACATAAAATTTTAGGGTGTGCAACAAGCTGGTGGGGCTCCTTTGGTTATGGTCAAGCTTAGAATTTATTGACTTTTTGCATGTAAAAGGAAACCCCAAAGCAAAACTTCTTTCTTGAGATGAATTCTTTTATTAGCTCCTCTGCTGCATACTCAACTGGTCTTTAAGAGGAGTAACGTATTGTAAGTAAAAGGACCCATTCTTTCTCCCTACAGTTCCCACAAAGCACAGCCACTCTTGGCAGAAACCACCACATGAGTAAAAGAACAACGAGTCTACCCACCTTCTACTTCCATCCCTTGCCTTTGGAGAAATTTCCTATGGGCTTTAAGCCCATGTGTCAGTGGATCAGTTTTGTCTCTGTCCAGTACTATGCTGAGGTCTTCTATCCCTTACTTCATACGCAGTCATTTTGATAATTTTTCTTCCACAGTGACTGTGTTCCTTTATGCCACTTTCTGTGGGGCTAAACATGAGCATCAAGTGTGATTTTAGGAAAGAAGTTCAGGGGTTTTGGTTGGTAGCATTGCAAATCCCAAAGAGCACAGCTCAAGCAGCTTGACTACAGATTTGCAACAATAAAGTGGGCATAGTCCCATGCCATGAAGTCACTGCCAAGACTCTGGTGACAGCAAGCACCTTTTATTTAAGGGTGGAAGTTGAAAGCATTTACACCTTTCCAAGAGTCTACCCACAGAATATCAGCAGTGGCTGTGAATGGAATTATACACATTTCCCAGAGGGTAGCACATAAAAGGATTTTTTCCTGCTGTACTTTTGTGCCTTTGTTTTGCTGCTCATGTCAAGGACATGACATGGGAAAGGGAGGAGTAGACAGGATATGCTATATGAGTTCTGTTGTTACTTTAATTTAGGATTTTCCAAAGGGAAATCATGTCAGGGAGGGGAAGCAGGAAGAATCTCACAGGAAGCTTTCCATACTAATTCACAGGCTGGCTTCAGAGCCTCTCCAAACATACTCCCATGATTACCTCCTATTCAATGGCTGCCTTTAGTTAAAGCCTTGGTTTCTCTTCTCTTAAAAGCTTCCCCCTCCACAAGTTCATCAGTAAATGTTACTTCTGTTTTGTTCTAACGTCAGACAAATTCCTTAGTGCAACAGCTGTTTCTAGTCAAACCATTTCAACATCAATTTATCATCATAAACAAAGGCAAATGTAAGTAAGTCCAATGTAAACCAGAAAACTAAAAGCACATTTGCATCATTTACTATACTTACCATATATAAACTACAGAAAGTACAGCTGTAAAAATGCCTCATTTTTTTCCACATCTCATTGTGCAAATGCAAGGCAAGAGATTACCAACACCAAAATATTGACTACTCATCATTTTCAGAAAGAAAATGCCAACATTGATGCAATGCTGCTACAGTGTGCCACTTTTGCCATACTCAGTATCTGAAAGAAGAAAGCTCTACAGAAGGCTTTTTGTTAAACAAAATTGTTTTTAAACAAAATTATTTATCTAATGATGCTCTATTTTGAAACCAAGGAAAACTATTACTTTCTAATTTCCTGAGACAGGAAAATGTTATTTTCCAGTATTTTTCCTTCTAATGTATAGCAGCCGAAGACCATGGTTCCACTAAGTCTCCTTAGGTATTTTTGTATGGTTCTAACCCCTGCAGAGGCTTCTGTCCTTGCTTTGCTAACCAAAACAAGTGATGTGAAAATTATTTTTCTTTTGTTCCCAAAGTCATATTTAAGGGTCAGGGACAGGAAAGATTTGTCACCCCTGTTCAAGCTTAAAATTATATGCAAACAGCTGAAAAGAAAGAAGTTTCAAAGCCCAGTACGGAATATCAGAGAACCTTCCAGAGAACATGTGTAGACCTATAATCGTGCAGACTGTTTCTGAGATGGGTTCCAAAGTATCTATAAAGGTGGCAAATGTTCCATCATAAAAATTGTTTCACAAGGCAAAGAATTCAGATCATTTTTCCTCTGAAGTTCACGTAAGTTGAATTCACCATCATTATTTTACTGGGATTTTTACCTGGTCAAAAAAACTAAATCAGAAACAAAAAAGAAATAAATTATAACATAATGATAAGCTTTGTTACAATCTGCCATATGCTTACTATTGCCACAATCAAGCAGATCCAAGAAGTAATTTATCTGCCTGTTCCCACACATCCAATACAGACACTAGCATGGTGGAAGATGAAGAAACATACACCTGAAGAACTGGTACTTTGCCAGAAGCTACTAGCTGTGTAAAACATGCAGGAAACTGAGTTTATTTTCATTTCCTGGGTGATTTCTTAATCACAAAAGTTTTCATTTGAGTTTGTAATAAAGTTTTCCTTTTAGGATACACATCTATGAGTTTCAGATTCTTATATGTATATATATAAGTTTTTATATTAACCACCTTTGTTTTTCTTCTATCACTCTTCAAGGGTATAGACTTCAAAGTAACCTCATCTGGTTTATTCCCCAAAATAGGCATTATATCTCCTTCTGTACTCTTGCAAAGACATATGTTTTTCCTAGCTCAAGACAACAAAGTTTTGTCCTCTTAATTATGGTAGTTGAAGGCATCACAGGCTCTTTTGCCACGGTTCACTATATAAACTCTTCCTCCATCTCAATCTGTACATGCCATAAAAACAGGAAGCCTATTTAATGGCATAGTACAGTTGAAGTAATGGGTGCTTGAAAGTGTTACTGATAAGCAACTTGATAACAGACTAACAGCGTAGATGTCTGTAGTCCAAAGGACTAAGAGCCTTTGTAAGATACTCGCAGCACTGTACAATGAGGACATGCAGAACAGGAAGTGTCCAAGTAATACAGTAAAATGGAAAACACGGTGCTGCTAAGGACTGGAATCTGGGAAAGTCCTTAGATTTTGCACAAAAATCAATCAACTAGCAAAAAGAAAATCTATTAAATCTGCAAAACAGCATGCAGCAGACAGTACACAAGGAATTAATTAAAAGTGAAACATGAATTGGAGTTTTGTGTCTTGCTTCTTGACATTAGTATGGAGCACAATATTTGCTAGCTGCCAGACTGCTCACATACCTGAGCAACAAATCCAGCAGAATTACAAGCACGAGCAGGGTATGGAACACAGGCAGGAACTATCATGCTGCGTTTCTGCATAGCTCACCTCAGCAGGTCTCTTTGTTTACTCTGATATGGAAGCTATCCAAGCCCACTTCCTAGTCAGATCATCTGAAACTCACCTTTCCAATGACAGACATTCTTATATAAGCAAGGATTCTCTGCATCTAACACTTTCCTAAAGGAACTATTTCAGCCTTCAAATGCACTTTTCATGGGACCCATGTGCTGCCTCTACAACAGTGACCACAACAGTGCATCTCTGGATGCTCTGGAAACCTACTCATCATCCTCCTTAATGTCCTTCGTTAAGTAGCAGCAGTCAATGAAATGAGTTTCTCTCAGCATTTTCATATGTGACGATAGCCCTTTTTATTTTTCAATTTAAAATATTTGATGAAATTAAATATTTTGCTGCCCAAAAGTTCACAGTGAGATACCAGCTACACAATTTATAACTGCAGCTACTAACTACCACTTAGCTGTGCACTATTGTATACAGACAACTTAACCTATTTTGAACTAATACAAAACCAATTACTGTCAGAGTGTGTATTTTGTATGTATTGTACCTTTGTCTCCTGAGATCTGCAATACACACATTTATACTTGGACATTCCCTCAAATTAATTTGAACAGCTTACTAATGTCTTCTAAAGAGCTGACACACAGTCATACACATTACCTCATACTGTAACCCTCTCTGATCCTTCATTTAAATTTCTCTTATCGCACAGGAATTTTTAGAAAGGAAGTCTTCCTAAGAAATTTAAATACCACAAGAAAATATGCCTTTGATTTTGCAAGTCATGCTTTCCTCCATGAGTATTTTGTCCATATTGCCCAAATCTGTTATTTTTCTATCATTTAGAAACTAGACTTTCAGATGCTGAAAACAGAACCCAGATATTAAGCACTACTAGCAACCAAATTTTAATGAACATAAACAAATGTTAAGCTTTGTGATTTTGTCCTCCAGTAAGACTTACTGATGGCACATAGCACTCATCACTTTTGTTCAAAACTCACCTACACTTCTGACTGTACATTCTAATCAAATATGAAGTGGCATGTACCAGGCTTTATCCTGAAAAGTGTTAACAGAAAGAGCAGCACTCATGCTCCAAAAGCTCCAAGATATGAAGCATAAGCTGAGCAACACACTCTTCTACATTTCTATGAAACACCCCACTCATCTAATTGTTCCCATCATCAATTGGAACAACTGGGAACAGAAAAAAAAATAAGCATATTTGGACATGTCCTTGAAGTAAACCTCATTTCTTTCCATAAGGCTTGGGAAATTTAACTTAACCGCATGTGGAATATATTAAGGTTCTTCAGACAAAGCTTGCAATATGTGCATTTAGCTAACAAGTTTTAATATATGACATTACTCAAATATTACAGATATTTAACAGCAAATCTACACAAACCCTTCTGTGATTACATTAGGCAAGAATTGTCAGCAACTGAGGCATATGAATTCTAAGTTTTCTCATACCTTAAGATATTGGCTGAATTTTTCTTCATCTTTTTAACTGAAGTGGAGAATACTTTTTTTGTTCTGGTATTGGTAAATCTTTGATGGGACAAAACCACACTGTAGTCTCTTTATGTAAATTAGTATGACAAATAATATCTATCTGCATTACTTTGCTATCTGCATTACTTAATCTCAATCCTAAAAAACTTAAACAGATTCTTTTCACTCAAATGGCATTAACACTAACAACAAAATAGTTAGTTAAAACATTGCCTTACCGTGTAAATGCCAATTCTACAAACAGCAAATGAGAGCTGGATGCATTCAGACATAGTCTAAAGGAATTAAAATAAAGACATTACCAAGAATGCTATTTATTAGGAATTACTTTTCTTCCCATCTCTCCCCTCTCCCCTGAAGGAAACACCTTATCATTCTTCTTCAAGGCTGTATTAAACAACCTGAGAAAATACCACGTAAATTCAGATTATGCAAATACTTACTACCTTTCATACAGAAGCAGATGCCAACACCATTACAACTCACTAATTCAGTAATTCATTATAGGCCACAAATCACCTAATGATCTCCAAAATGCCTGAACACATTAACAATTTGCACGTAAGCTTTCAGTCTCATTTATTTTTATCTACTCTAGTTTAAAAACAACCTAGAAGAGACATTTTCATAGAGTGCTTTTAGGCTTCTTAGTAGACTGTAAAAAGCATCTGTGTTTAAATGTTACAGTTCTTCTCTCTCTGTACCATCACTTTCTTCCTCTATATACCAAAATAATGCATATAATTTAATGTTCTGAATTTCTTAAGTCTTACTCTTTTAGTTTTCTGATATTGTCATGTTCAAAATAGAACTCTCTTGAATATTTAATTTCATCTGTTCTTACAGCTGTGAATAATCATATTAAAAGTTTTTACCCTCAACTCGCTCAACTTCCAATCTGCTGTGATGACACAATTCTATGTCTTCTGCAGTCACCCAGAGAGGCTGAGGACGGACTATGAATTTCTGATGAAACAGATGAAAAACACCTTCTTTAATTAGCATAAATAAGCCAGGAAATATATGTGACTCTCCAACACCAAAATAAAAACTACTATACATTGCCATTTTTGCTATATGATCACATACAATAAACCAGGCTTACAATGATTTATTCAGAAGAGTGATCGAGGAATTACTTTAAATAAGGTATTTGAGAAGTCACTGTGGGTAAAACTCAAAGCAATCAAGTGGAACATTTTTACTACTTGTTTAACAAGTTTACACATCGTCTACAGGTATTTTAAGATAAAGTGCTGGATGCTACAGATTTCAAACAAATCAGTCAAAACAATTTTTTCAGTCTCTACTTTGTAACTTCTCCCCCTCCAAAAAACAAAAAAACTCCTGCAATTGAAATAACCATTTAATTGAAAGTGTGATTTAAAAAAAAAAAAAGAAAGCACAAATCTTATTAATTATAAGAATAGAAAATAGAAAATATGTAATTATAATAGAAAAAAGTGTAGCAACATTTTTCTTTTCTGTAACTGTTAAACCTAAATTTTGAACAAACAGTAGTTCACTAAACTGTCTAAAAGCTTTTGATTTTCACTGAAAGTCAAAAAGCACAGGACAAAGACCTGAAAGCAAACTTCAACAGTATGGTTTTGTTTTTTTTTTTCTTACTGGAAGCAATCTAGCATACTGACAAGGAAATGCTGATTCAAAGCACCATTTCAACTGCAAGGATTTTTTTTTTTTTCAGCTTTAAGAACAAACAGCCAAGTCTATATGCTCCAAATTTCTTCCAGAAAAAAAAAATCTGAGAAATAGGCACTGACTCTGAGAAATACTATGTTACACAAAGTGGTGGGGTGGGGTTATACACCATACCCATACCTCTCCTGATCATATTTGCAGACCTTCTTCTAAAGGGTCCAGGGATGGATGACTTTCCCAAGCAATTTAGTCCAGTGCTTCATTATCCTCTCTACTACAAAGTTTCCTAATGTTTAACCTGAGTCTGCTCCAATTGAAGCCCTTACATAGGGTGATACAGAGAGTGATTTATATTTTCAGTATCGTGACAGATTTTATGCTGATGGTAAACACAATTTTATATACAAAGTAAATGATTATTTCCACTTGCAAGAAAAGTAAACATGCAGCAGCAGCAAACCATTACAACTTCTCAATGTATACAGTTTGCTTTTATTCTAGACTAGCACAGCATTACAAATTGTTTTCCTTCTTTAATTTTTGTTCAGTACTTTCAGGCTATACATCAGTGGGAGAACTAAGCTGCAGTTCAAATTCCCTGTTGGGTGCCTGTACATCCTTGCTTCATTAGAATAAAGCAAGATATGCCTGTGTTACCTTACTCATCTGTCACTGGGTTTGCTACTGACAACATTCTGAAACCACAAGGCTATAACAAGACATGAATTCTAAAATTATCTCCCCATCCTACTGTCACATACAGTACCAATAGATGTTTCCCCTATGCATTTCCCAAAGAAAAATCACAGTAATCCCTTCTTCAAGCCTCCAAGATAATGCTTATAAACTAGTCTATCATGTTAAAAAGGGTCATTAATCCCAGTGCTTAATTTCTTTTATATTCACCTATCCTTACCTACAAAAATTTACATCTCTTCTCCAATACTATTTCAGTTTAATCCCTGAAAAAGTGACAATAATTTTACACAATTAGAAGTTTAGTGATACTATCCTACAGAATAACATCTGACCACTGAATTACAATATATGTGATAATCTGTTTATTCTTGATACTTGTAATTTTTCATTACTTTGATTTTACAAGTCATTTGGGACCATACAACCAGGAAACAAAACAGTTGTTGGAGAATTTGCATTTAGTATTTACTTACAGTTTACTGCTGCTTTCTGAAAGGATTTTACATGGTAAGCGTGAAAATAAAAGAAAAACAATGTAAAAATATACCTACAAATATTACAAAAGAAAGAAAGATATCTTGCTTGATACAATTCTACAAAAACTAATTCTTCACAGAAGTGAATTCATATGTCCAAAGTGAAAAACAGAGTCATCAGGTCAAATACATCAAACAACACAAGCATGCCAATACCCATCCTTCTCCTTAGGCAAAGAGTCATCTCACAAACATTAAATAATTTCTCCCATTGGAAACTAAACTCATGGTTAACTTTCATAGTCACTCAAGACTTTGTTATTTTAATCATACCTTGTAAAAATGTGGCTGTACATAATTTAGAAAGATGTCTTGTCTGCAGCTGTGCAACCTTTCATTCACAACAAGCATTTGCTCAGTCCATTTTTTCAAGCGTTCAGCTATCAGCACAAATATTGGTACAAAGTATTTTCAGTATTCGGTGTTTAAAACAAAAAAAAAATCTTATACAGCTCTGCCACAGGCACACGATTAGTCTGCAATTGCACAAAACCATTGTTTTAATTAATATCCATACCCTCAGTAAATACCAAATTAAATCTCTAGTCATAATATTTACAAGAGACCAGATTTTTGAAAAGATTAATTAGAGCATGTACTGCAACTGACAACTTCAACGCTGCAGGCACCGAGTTGAAAGCACTAGGCCCAAGAACTTTGTTGGGCAGAAGTGGGAGGGGATCCCAATCAGCTTCCTGACAGAACTGCAGCAAGGGGTAGGTTGGTGCCAATCAACAGAAATACTCACCTCAACTTGCTGTGCCCTAATTCTAAATAAATCACTGCACTTAGTATAGCTCCAAGACCACAAAACCCCCTGCAGTGCTACAGGCTGGGCACAGAGTGGCTGGAGAGCAGCCAGGCAGAAAGTTGGGATAGAGAGGAAGCTGAACATGAGCCAACAGTGGGCCCAGGTGGCCAAGAAGGCCAGTGGCATCCTGGCTGAGTACACGGGAAGAATCACTTCCCTGGTCCTGCTGGCCACACCTGGAGAGTATTGTGACCAGTTCTGGGCCCCTCAGTTCAGGAATGTCATTGAGGTGCTGGAGCAGGTCCAGAGAAGAGCAACCAAGCTGGTGAAGGGACTGGAGCACAAGTCCTGTGAGAATGGGCTGAGGGAGCTGGGGTTGTTTAATCTGGAAATGAGGAGGCTCAGAGCAGACCTCATCACTCTCTACAACAACCTGAAAGGAGGTTGCAGCTAGGTGGGCATGAGTCTCTTCTCCCAGGCAACTATCAGTAAGACAAGAGGGCACCGTCTTAAGCTAGGCCAGGGGAGGTTTAGGTTGGATATTAGGAAGAAATTCTTTACAGAGAGGGTAATCAGGCATTGGAATGGGCTGCCCAGGGACATGGTGGATTCTCTCTCCCTGGAGGTTTTTAAGATGAGACTGGATGTGGCACTTAGTGCCTAGTAACTGCGGTGGTAGTGGATAAAGGGTTGGACTTGATGACCTTAGAGGTCCTGAGATCATCAAGAGGTCCTGAGTCCCAGCTGACTCCATGATTCTATGAAAGCAACATGACAAAAGGAAAACATTAGCAGGTTTTCTTCAGGTGATATGTTTCTTTAGTAAACCAAAGATCAAGAAGCCCTTCTGCTCATTTATAAAGAAGTGATACAATCCAGTAATCACTTGGAATTACTGGATCTTCCAGGCAGAAGCTTTTCCACCTCCATGCTTATCTCCATTTTTCAGTGCATAAAATTGCAAAAATTAGTAACTCAAGTGTATAAATGTGCAGGTTTTAAGGCACCTATATGTATGGAGCCTGAAACAAATTCTCAGTGTTTAAGTGCTTTTAAGAACATGGGGGTGCCCAAAAGCACATACAACTATGCTACAATAAAGATAGCAGGAACCTTGACCAGAACTGCTGCTTGCTAAGTTCATGTGCTGAACTCCAACTAGTGACTCCAAGGCTTCTCTTTCTGCACAAGATGTCACAGCCCTCTAGAACATTCCATTAATATCTTTTCTAATTTCAACTCCCCAAAGAGTTTTTTATGCAGTTCTCAAGGGTAAAAGACACACAAAATATTTTCATCTTCTCCTTTAATGCTTGTCTTAGTTTAGCAAGAGACAAATGTTTGCTAAGGAGGGAGAGTTAGAAGCAAAAGGGAACCAAACTCCTCCTTCTAAGTTATTATAACTTCGAAATTAAGCAGCTTCAGGTGAGAGAAGTGGAAAATAACCCTTTATTAACATACACGTACATATATGTATATACATTCATATATATATATATATATATATATAAAATAA
>VYXB01008017.1:26503-86299 GCA_013397135.1 Pachyramphus minor | reverse complement strand
TTTCTCCAGAAATCTACTTGGGCTTGAATTTCAGCCCAGGAGGGCTGGTAACCCACAACACCCCAAGTATACAAGGCCTGTATTTGTGACATCAAGGGATTCCTTTAATTCTAAGTAGATTTTAAGACATATTTACAACATACAAAAAATTGTTTTACCAGGTAGAGACACCATAGCCTCATGTGTATGTGAAGAAGAAAAGGCGCACTATAAAGCTCTGGAGATGCTCCTCCTGTCCTGTGCTGGGATCTCATGTGGGATGTCTGTGGGGTATAAGGTTCCATACAAATTCTCTAAATTAGTACTCCTACAGATATCTATTGGGTCTCTTGCCTTCTTCTTAAAAGCTCTTTTGCTGCAGTTCAATGGAAGGGGTCCAGAGAAGCGCAACAAGACTGGTGAAGGGACTGGAACACAAGATCTATGGGGAGAGGCTGAGAGAGCTGGGGTTACAGCCAGGTGGAGATTGGTCTCTTCTCCCAGGCTGTTAGTAATAGGACAAGGGGGTACGAGCTTAAGCTCTGCCAGGGGAAATTTAGGCTATTAGAAAGAAGAGTGGATTTTTGGTGTTCGCATGGCAGCTCACAACTCTGATATGTGTCAGTAGCAACAAGTTTGGCTGCTTTCCTTCTATCAGAAATGTATGAAGTTAGTGCAGGAATATAGCATATTGAAGAGAGGGGTAAAAAACATGCAGAAAACGTAAAATTCCTTGTTTATTATGAATGAGCATTGGTTTGAATATTTTTTTTATTTTTTTTCCTAGATGTATCTGAAATGAAGGATGAAAATGGAAGCCTGTGGACTGTTACCACATTTAACACTTCACTGAAAATGTCAACTTATTTGACTGCTTTTGTGGTCTGTGATTTTGATTATGTCACCAGAATGGAGCGGGGAAACAAGGTAAATATAAGGCTGCATAACTCATTACAGCAGTTTACAGCAGAAGTTGGCTCTGTGGTGTATCACGTGCTTTAGAAGATAATGCAGATATTAACTGTGTTTTCTGTTCCAAAACTATTTGCTTATGTGGCAAAACTTCTAGCATTTATCCTGTAGGTATTTCTACAGAAAGCTTTCCTTTAGGACAATTAGTTTATTGTCTTGTCTTGTTCATTTCATACCACTGCAGAAGTAGTATGGGCTGTGTATGTCAAAACTTAGGAGCACCTACTCTGCAGAAAGTACTGATCATAATTCAGGATGTTCTTACTTTCTTAGCTGTCTTAGTTGGAAAAAATATCCATTTCCACTGCTGTGACAAAACACTGACATTCAGTGCCATGTTCTTCAAGAGCCTTTGAGGACCAGCATCATCACATCAGTAGGAGTAATACTGTGCTCCAAGCATTTTGTATACTAGTATTTTAACCTTTTACTCCATAGTGGTCACATTTTTTAGCCTCCAGAATTCACTGTTTTGTGTTTGAAGCTTCTTCATCTGTGAATATTCAGTTTTGCTCTTACTGTATAACGGCCAAAGCTTCTTGACAGAAGCTGTAAAAAAATGTACTGCATTGGCACCAGTTGTTTCTCTTTCCTTCTTTTGGTCAATGTCAACACGGAAAAGATGTTGTTCCAAAATAAATAATAAATTCAAGCATAAAGCTATTAAAGGTAGCACTTACTTGATCTCCTTAATAAATGAGAAAACTACCTGGTTAGTTCACTTTCATCCTACCAGGGGAAGGTGGGACAACATGAAAGGACAGTGCACTGATCACCTAGGAAGCACAGTATTGGCTGTTTTTTAAAGTGAAGATTGGACTTGGTATGTCATATCTGCCACCTTCTGTGTTGAACATGTTGGATGCTTACAGCCATACATAAGACCTATGGAACATAAGACTTATGAGGAGAGGCTGAGAGAGCTGGGGTTGTTTAGTTTGGAGAAGAGGAGAATTAGAGGTGACCTCATCACTGTCTATAACTACCTGAAGGGAAGTTATAGCCAGGTGGGGATTGGTCTCTTCTCCCAGGCAGTTAGCAATAGGACAAGGGGGCACAGGCTTAAGCTCTGCCAGGGGAAATTTAGGCTGGAGATGAGAAGGAAATTCTTCACAGAGAATGGCCTGCCCAGGGAGGTGGTAGATTCACTATCCCTGGAGGTTTTTAAACTGAGATTGGACATGGCACTTAGTGCCATGATCTAGTGAACGGACTGGAGTTGGACCACGGGTTGGACTTGATGATCTCTGAGGTCTTTTCCAACCCAATCAACTCTATGATTCTATGACTGTGGTGCCTTTTTCTTGGGCTGATGTGTACTGACAGTAGTTAGCAAAGCAGAACATTCAAATGAGCTTTTATTCAGAGAGGAGAGGCACCACCTGTGTTCTGTGAGACAGAGGAAGACAGTATTTCACCCCTTAGTTTTAGACAGAGATACTCAGTTTATGCCTCCATGATATTTGTGTGAGCATATTCATTTGTGCCCATTTTTGACATTTTTGCGAAGGAATTTCCAACATGAAACAGGGGTATTATAACTCAAAGCTTATACTAGGATTAGGATTTTAAGATTTTTAGGTTTTGCAAACGAAGTGCTCTGGTCTTTGAATCTCCTCTGAAGCCTTGGCTGAAAAGAGGGCCTCCAAAGCTGAGGACACTCCATTGCCTGAATATGCTTAATTTTTTTTTCCCTTATAAATTAAATCCCAATGCTTCCCAACTGTGCTCTTAGTGTTTGGCTGTGCAGCTTCTTGTGAGACCATGTGTAGCATTTAGATGCAAGAAATGTCGAGGTTTTGAGCTGATAGGCACGTGGAGGGGGTCTTTCATTCAGAGATATACAATGGAGACAAACCTTTCCTCAGCCTACTCCATCACTCTTGAGCAAGGAGCTGTCCTTTCCAGTACTATGATAAAACAAAAGTGCAGAGGAGGGGAAAGCTTTGCTTGTGTCTGTGGTTTCTGTTACTCAGAGGTACAGATGTTCTCTGCTCAGACGTCATCTGCTCTCCTTAGCAGAGAGGGAGGCCACTACTGGTCTATTTCAGTCTGTGAGGAAGTTCAAGAAGAGAGATGTGTATCTTTGGTCCGCAAATGCTCTCTGGAGGTCCATTTCTCTCTCATTAGGTGGGCTAAAGGAAAGCTTGTCACCTAGACTCACTGGCTGGAATACATTGGCTTAAGATGTGTGATTTTACAGTATTATCCACTTAATAAAAGAAAAACTATGAGTTTGTTTGTTCCAGCAATGTATAGCTGGATTCAAATCTTCATCTTTTTAAAGTACCAGAACTCTCCTAGATTTTAGCAGGATCAGGATCTGTGACACATTTTTTTAGGTCCAGTAAAACTTGGATTCTTTTAAAGTATAAATTAAAAGCTTTGTTGCATGGTTTGGTGTGGACAGAGAGCATTTTTTTCTGACAATGATTCACAAAATAGAAACAAAGAGAATGAAAATATGAGGGTTGTTTAAAAGAACTCTTCCTTGTTTTGTTGCAGATACGTATTTGGGCTCGGAAAGAAGCAGTTGGAAATGGGTATCTTGATTATGCTTTAAATATCACTGGCCCAATATTTTCATTTCTGGAAGATGTACTTAACGTCAGCTACCCTCTGCCAAAGACAGGTGAGATGACTTATTTTCTGAAATGGACCAGAAATGGCTGCTAATGGTATATCATTCACAGAAGCAGTGTGCTCTTTTGCAGTATTCTCCTTTCACAGCTTACCATTGAATACACCAGCTAAACTTTAACTCACTGAATTTTCCTTTCTGTATCATGGCTTTTATTAATCTGTAACTCAGGACTCTTACTTTTACATTTCATTCATTCTTTTAAAGTATATTTTCCTAATAAAAGGGCAGTTGGGACAACAAAGTGGGTAGAAAGGAGTATTTCAGTCATGTGGCTATTTCTGGGATGTATAGACCATAACATGCAAGGATGTTGCAGTTCCTATGTCCTCCTAGTAAATTTGTACTTGCTGTAATAACATGTGTCCCCCCAAAGCATTCCCTATTTTCTTCAGTATGTCCCTGTCTTACCTGTGAGCTGGGTGTATGTTCCTTCTGCACACTCCTCCTCAGAAAAAAAGACTCGTGCAGGAAAACATTGTTTCTCCTTAAAATGGACATCAGGTAAGTCAGTTAAGTCAAGCTTCAGTCAGTCAAGAAGGATGCCATCATGTAATTTCACTATACAGTTTATTTGTTATTTGCACTTGGATTCTCAAGTGTTTCAACATGAATATTATGGGGAAACGGGCTCTTTTATAGATATTAGGAGAATATTGAGAGCATAGAAAGTAGTTCTTACTTGAAATTAATTTTGAAACTGACCACGATTTTAACAGATTGCAGGATTGAGAGGAAAGAATTTCCTTCTTTTCTTGATTGGATAATTTGCTGACTTGTCAAATTTGTATTGTGGCACTTGAAAGAACAAATGTTAGTCTGTGTAAATGTAATATCTCCCAGTGTATTTCTATTAACTAGTGGAATTCCTCACTACCCTTCTTATGAAAAATGTATTATATGCAGTCTTCACTTCTTAAATTTTCTCATCTTAATAATCATACAAGTTACTCGAGGGATATAAATTATTTTGTTTCATGCTTGTGTTCTTTTGTTTATGAGCAATGTTGATACATTAATTAATTGTTATAAAACTACAAAAATGAAGTAGAAAAACAGTATCATAGACTTCCTGTTAGGAAGGATTTCAGTTTCATAGGAGACTGTAATACCATTACCATCCTAACTGTAATGTCTTTCAATATCCACTGGATTTCCCAATGTCTTTCTTAAAAGTTTTGCCTGAAAATCGATAGGATTAGATCAACCAAGAGTAGGTCTTTGTAAATGCTAGAGATTTCTATTGCAAACTCAGAATGTGAAATTAAGAATAAACACATTTAAAATCAGGGATCTTTTAGGGTTTGTCTTCACCTGATTTTAATGCAGTTATAAAGGAACTCTCTTGTCCCAAGCTGGCTGGATGAGGGCTGCCTTACCAAAAGTGAAACACTATTGCTGTAGACTCAGGGTGAGATGTAGCTGAGATCAGCCTGGCTATGCTGGCGTTCAGCACCACGTTTACATTCCTTGCCTAGCTTTTGTACTGAGGCTTTCTCATAGTTCCCTAGTTTGGAATACAAGCTTGTGTCAGCTTCTAAATGCTCTGTATAACTTTTCCAAATTTTGATCTTTGCTGCCCAGTTTAAACTGTTTAAACAGTCTCTTCCTTTGAAACCTGATGTTTTTTCCAGCTTTCACATTTGAACTGGAAAACTGTTCTCTGTGCATAAGGCATAAGGGCAGTACAGAGGTAACAGTCATATTGTGTAAATAAAGAGATGATGTTTCTAAGGTGCCTTTCAAAGAAGAGTAGAAAGGATACCCCTACTCACACAACTGAAAGAGCAAGATTTCTTTTTGATCTGTTGCTAGGCTGAAGAAAGAGGTAAGTATAATCTTATCCAAACATGGAAGAAACAGAAAAAGCTTTCTGACAGCCATCAATGAATGTATTCTCTCCTAGCCTTCATTTTCAGTCAGAACATTTGCATGTACAAGATAGAGTATGGATCTGGGCTTTGTGGGAATTTATATGACTTCTTGAAAGAATGGCAATCACAGGTGAAAAGTGCGACAAGAAGAAACTTCAGAGACCATTGGCAAATTTTGCCATAATACCACAAAGAACCACTAAAATGTAGTATCCTATAATTGGATGTTGAACCAGTGCGAGAACTAAAATCATGTGATCTCTTTATTTTCAAAGTGTTAAAGATTTTTTTTTTTTCCTGTTTGAATCAATTTAGATCTGGTTGCACTACCTGTGTTTGGAGCAGGTGGTATGGAAAACTGGGGCCTAATGACTTTCCAAGAATCATCACTGATGCACCTCCCAAGTGATAAATTCACAAGCAGAAAGGCAATGATTGCCTTAATTGTGTCACATGAGCTAGGACACCAGGCATGTGGTAAAAAATTCTGTGAATTTATTTATCTACAACATTCTTTCCTTCCAGTTGCTGATGACGCAGTCACTGATTAGCAGAAGCAAAATAATTACTTGACAGTAGGGGGTGCAAGCACTAGAGTACTTAAAGCCTATTTGATCATATGTATGGCTGATAAAACAATATTAAAAGCAGATTCTGTCATATTACAAGCTGTACACTTTGCACAGGACTCACTGATACAAAACTGTTAATGGGTTACTTATTTTTTTTCTTACACAGTATTTGAATACCACTCTAGGGATGTTGGGGTAACACAGTTCTCTCTCTATACAATATACTTACTACTTTGGTGGGAGAATTAATAGAGTTCATCACAATTTTTTTGTAGTGGCAGTGTATGTGTATATTGCAAAAGGTATTTCTTTTTCTGTAAGAAAGAGCCTGTAGTATGATAGAACAAAATTAATATGTAACTGTAACTGTATCTTTGTCCGGCTTTCACAGAGATTTTCAAATTTTTTCCTACTTGATTTGGAATGATAATGCAGTTTCACTTCTTTATTGACTATGTTTAATTTGCTGTTATTTGTCAGAGCAACAACTCTTTGCACTTAGTCGACAAAGCTAGCAGAAGGGTTTAGCTTGGCTAGTGGACTTGTATGCCTTTCTGACAAGGTCTGTAACTTTCCAGACTTCAGATAAGAAGTGTTTTTATTGCAGACCTATAAAATAGATATCTCTTAGTTGCCGTGTAAGATGTGCCTTTTGCAACCGGACTTGTCTGTTGCGCATTGGCCTTTTCAGCCATCAGGGAGCCTGCAGCAAGTGTGGGTAGAGCCCTTCGAAATCTTCATTCACAAAGCCAGGCCGTGATAAAATAAATGTCAATACTTAACTGAACTCTGTTTTAAAATAAAGTTGTAGTTGAGGTGTTTAAGAATTTGAAAATAAAATATAAATCAACAAGTAATCAGTTTTTGTTAAACATGAACTGCCAAATGTGACTACACAGCAGCTGTTGTGGAAATTTTATACTTGCCAGGATAGGGATTTGCTGTTTTTGGAAATGGTTATTTCCCTAGTTTTGTTTACCTTTCCTCTGACAATTTCATTCTGTTAAGAACTTGTAAAAATGTTTTTTTAATTACTTGATAAATGCCTTACTTTTAATCATAGCATAATATTATATTTTAGATATTTAATGATTTAGATTAGATTTAATGATTTAGATATTTAAATGATATTGAGGAGTGTTTGAAATGAAATATCTTTAAAGAATGACAGAAAGCACTAAGATCCACACTCCTGGTATGAAATTGTAGATGAAACAATTTAAAAATTGAACCTCTGACTTTTTCCAAGGTACATATTTTCCTACTGAATTTTCACTCTCTGAAGGAATATCTAGCATTTTATTCAATTTACACAATAAATGAAGTTACTTCATAATAAGTATATGTTTATTTAACCCGCAAAAAAATTAGATGAGCAGACCAAGGACATTTTGAGATACTTTTCCTTTCTATTTAAGTGGTTTGGAAATCTGGTTACAATGAACTGGTGGAATGATCTGTGGCTTAACGAGGGACTGGCATCTTACTTTGAGTACCTGGGAGCTATCTTTGTTGACCCCAAGCTTTCACTGGTAAGTACTAATGCTTACATGCAAAGTTCCACCACACACAAAGAAAAGTGCAGGAGATGGGATTTAATTAAACAATGCTATTATTAACTTAACTCCTGTGGGAAAAACCAGAAGGTCTTGATTCTTCACTGGTAGGTCTCCACCTGAGGAGGTGGGGGGGCATGACCATACCCAGCTCTTCTACAGCTGATGCAGAGGACAGGTGGACAGCTGTGATTCCGCAGTGAAAAGGAGCTGGTGTTTTGCTCTAGATCTGTCATGTACCAAACCCAGATTTCTCTCCTGGGTTCTGTTGTAGCTGATAGTTTACCTCCCTGCTTGCCAAGCTCTTTCCCAAGCATCCCATGCCTAAGGTATCTTTATAACGCAGTAATTAAGTTGGTTCATTTTCAGTCTATTTACTGGCTGGGTCCCCAGATGTCTGGTTGTAGACAAGGCAAATATAATGTACATAGATAATCCAACAACAAGGTAAAATTCCTTCCTGTTCTGCCCAAATGGGAATAAGCATAAATCCCGTAGTATATTAGAAAATTCTATCCATTGTTAAACTCTTGAGACAGGTGGATAGTTGCTCCTAACTGCAGTCATGATGGGAGGTGTGCTTGCCTGTGCAATCTTAAATGTCTGTACATAGTGCCCTCAGCTTCTGAAGGAAGGAAAATCTTTTGGTCTGGGCAGGCCCATGACTGCAGTTAATCCAGTCTGCTTTCTATTTGACTCAGTTGAAATAATATTTGTCCATTTCCATTTCTCATTCACCAAAGTACTTAATTAAATGCTTAATTTGAAACTAATAAAGGCATGTCAAACAAATTCTGTAAGAAGGATTTTTAGATCATGTGATATGCTAACTTTCTTCTTTGAATCTCAACATCATCTCACTTTATTTTCTGTAATGCAGTATTTTAATACCACTGAAAATTGTAAAAGCTGCCAGATTTTTAATTGGAAATAAATTCTTGACTTCTTTTTAATTTTAAACCTTTTATTTAGAAGCTTGCCTTTCTAGAAACCAATGATTGACATTTGTGTCCATAAAGTAAACTTTAATACTGGGCAGTAACTCTATTTGAAAAATTAGTTAGGTGATGTGCATTGGAAATCCAGAGCAAATCACACAGGTGTAAGAATACAGGTCTTTCTTGTGCAGTTTTGTGGGCCATACACATGCACAGTTACAGAATGGCTGAGGTCAGAAGGGATCTCTGGAGGTCATCTTGTCCAACTCCCTTGCTCAAAGCAGCATCACCCAAAAGCCAGTAGCCCAGGACTGTGTCCAGACAGCTTTTAAAAATCACCAAGGATGGAGACTCCATAACCTCTCAGGGCAAACTGTGCAAGTGCTCAGTCACTCTCACCATGAAAAAGTATTGTCTGATGTTGAGAGAGAACTTCCTGTGTTTCAGTGTGTTCCCATTGCCTTTGGTCTGTCACTGGGCACCACTGGAAAGGGCCTGGCTCTGTCCTCTGTGTGGCCTTCCTTCAAGTAGGTATATACATTGATAAGATCCCCCCAGCCCTCTCTTTCCCAGGCTGAACAGTTCCGGCTCTCTCAACCTTTCCTCGTAAGAGAGATGGTCCAGGCCCTTCATCATCTTTGTGACATTTGCTAAGCTCTCTCTAGAAGCTCTATATATTTTCTGTACTTGGGAGTCCAGAACTGGACCAAACACTTCAGGTATGTCCTCATCAGTGCTGAGTAGAGTGGAAAGATCACCTCTTCAACCTACTGGCAGTACTACCTCTACTGCAGCCCTGGATGCCGTTAGCCTTTCATGCAAGGGTATGTTGCTGGCTCATGTTCAACTTCAAATTGAACTCTGAAAATAAAATTTACTGGCTGTTTACAAGGAGAAAAGTTGGTCAACAAATTTGATACCATTAATTGGAAGGCTGTGATCTTCTCCTTGGAAAGGAGAAGTTCTCAAAGTGGCCTACAGTGTTTAAAAGTACTGGGTTTCTGTCTTTATCTTTGTAATCATGTAATTTTCCATCCTATCTTAAGACAGCTAGGGGAAACCAAATCATCATTTGACAAACAGACAACTTCACTGATTTATCACAAAATCATAAAATAGATTGAGTCTGGAAATACCTTAAACATTGTCTAATTCCAATGGTGCTGACATGGTCAGGGACATCTTCCACTGGGGCAGGTGGCTCAAAGCCCCATCCAACCTGGCCTTGAACAGTACCAGGGACAGGGTATCCACAGCTTCTCTGGGCAACATGTTCCAGCCCCTCATCACCCTCACAGTAAGGAATTTCTTCCTAAGATCCAATCTAAATCTCTCCTCTTTTCGTTTAAAATTTGCAATGAGGTCTTCTGAAGCCTTCTCGGTGCTGAACAATGTCAGCTCTCAGCCTGTCTTCATAGAAGAGGTGTTCCAGCCCTCTGATCATCTTTGTGGTCCCCCTCTGGACTCAGTCTAACAGGTCCACGTCCTTCCTGTGCTGAAGACCCCAGTGCTGGAGGCAGTACTCCAGGTGGGCTCTTACCAGAGCAGAGTAGAGGGGCAGAATTACCTTGCTTGACCTTCTGGCCACACTTGGACTGAGGCAGTCCAGGATGGGGTTGGTTTTCTGGGGCACCAGTGACCCCTGTTGGCTCATGTACAGTTTTTCACCCACGAGAACCCCCAAGTCCTCCACACGACCACTCTCAGTGGTTCTTCTCCTAGTCTGTAAGCACATCTGTGATTGCCCTGACCCAGATGCAGCACCTTACACTCGGTCTTGTTGAACTGCATTAGTTTCCCATGGGCTCAATTCTGAAGTTCATTCAGGTCTCTGTGGATGGCATCCCATCCTTCTGTTTTGTCAGCTGCACCACTCAGCTTGGTGCCATCAACAGACTTGCTGAGGCCACACTTAATTCCCTTGTCTGTGTCATTGATGAAGTTACTGAATAACACTGGTCCCAAACCAGAGCCCTGAGGGACACCACTTGTCTCCACTGGGACTCTGAGCTGTTGACCATGGTAGGTGACATTTACTCCTGAGGAGACATGTTCCCTCCATATTTCTCACTGGATGACAGCAGAAATGCCTCATAGCTAAACCTTGGTACCCTCAGTAGCTTAGTTTTTAGGTTATTGCTCAGGGCTGCAGCAGGAGAAACAAGGAATTTAGGAGGAAAATGATGCCATATTTGTGACATACAGATATAAAGGAGAGACAGGCTTTCAGTTTCCAGTATTTGCTCATTTGCTGTTTAGTACAGTTGACTTATTTGTTTGTCCCTGAGCATTAAACTGTAACTGACTTTGTCAGGCCCAAGCCCAGAGTATTCTCAGATGTAAAATTTTCTGATTACTGATGTTGCATATGAAAAATGTTAGGATCAGGTGTGTTGTCCTTTGTACTTCATGAGAAATTTAGAGTGGGGGAAAAGGATTATTCTTTGCTTGTGGACAAACAACTTCTAATAGTGCTAATTCCGCATTCTCTCCTGAGAATTAGTATCTTCAGATCAGCTCAATTAGATTTGTCTTTTTCTTGCAGGATAAAATCTTTTATGATCATGTTGTGCGACCTGTCTTAAGGGAAGACAATGAAATAGTTCGATCACTGTCAGAGAGCGAAGACAATATCAAAGGATCATTTTCTTTAACATCTCTTTTTGACAGCATCACATACAACAAGGTTAAAAATATAAAATTCTTCCCATTTTTCACAGATTCCAAACTAATAGTAAAAAGTAGGTTTGAGAGGAACCATTGAACAGAATTATTTTGTCATTCAAAAGTCACTTCTGCTGCACACACAAATTTATTGGGTGTTGCAAATCTATTTGGCTACAAAGGAAGTGGTGGAAGCATTTTTAACCTCTGTGAAATATGAAGTGTAGAAGTAGTATAACTAGTAGACTAAATTTTCTGGAATATAATTTGAAAAAATATTGCAACAAAAATTGCAATAACAATTATTTTTGTTGTTGCTGTTGTCGTCGTCGCCTTTTTTGTTTGGTTGGTTTTTTGTTTTTTGTTGGGGTTTTTTTGTTAGTCTGTTTTGGGTTTTTTGTGGGGGTTTGTGTGGGGTTTTTTTTGGGTTTTTTTGTTTGTTTGGTTGGGGTTTTTTTGTGTGTGTGTGTTTTTTGTTGTTGTTGGGGTTTTTTCATTTTGTTTTACGTTCCAGGGGGCTTCTGTAACCTGGATGCTTTCAGGTTTCCTGACTGAAAAGTTGTTCATCAGAGCACTTACTGTAAGTTTGAAAAAAATCACCCTTTCATCTTGATTTATAAACTTGAAAATGACAATTGTACAAATTGCTGTTTGCCTTGCTGATGGTTTTCATTGAACCCTCATGAATTCTTATGCTTTTGTTTGTTTCTGCACAGTCATATCTGAAAGAATTTTCCTTCTCAAATGCTAACCAAGATGATCTCTGGACCCACATCCAGATGGTACTCATTTTATATCTCTAATATGCTTTCTCTGGTGTTTGGCACTGTCCAAATTTGGGGTATATACTATTTGTAGAAAGCTGCACTAGAATGTGGCTATCCCTAGTGCAGTCTTTCTCTCAAATAGTTTGCTTTACTGTTTTTTTCAGCTAATGTCTTCTCAAGTGCTTATTTGGCTGCTTTACTGCACCTGAGATCAGTGGAACTAAGTACAGGGAGTGGAGAGATAAGATGGGGAATCAACACCAGGCTGAGTTTTGAGTTCCATGGTGATTGCATAAACCTACATGAAATTGCATAGCTTATTGTTCTGGAGCTTAAGTTTTGTCAGATCAGAGTGTGTGATGCCTTGGGCTTGGCAGTCAAAGATGCTGATATGCCACAGATCCAGCAAAGTTTACACCCAGGGCAGCAGCTCAGCATTTCACTCTTCGATGGTTTTGGCAGAAATCTGCCTAAGAACACAGATGCTAATAATACGTTTATTTTTTTTTGAATCCACTTCCCTGTTCCTCTGAAGAAAGCTTCTATTGTGTTGCAGACTGAGGCTTAAGTTAAGAAGGAGAGTCTTACAATTTCAGATGTGAAAGTTTGTCACATCTTTGAAACCAGTGAAGACTATATCAATTCACACTAGTTCACACTCTAGTTCAGTATCTTTTTCAATTTGTCTTCACTGTTCAATTTATCCATTAGACCACTTTAAAATCTTTGTGCTCTGGCAGCTTTATTTGAAAGAAATTAACAACTCAGGTCTGTCATAGCCATACAGGGGTTGTAAGCATACTAACACTAAAAAGAGAAAATTTAGCAGTCTGGTTATAGAGTGAGAAATGTCATCTCAGTGTTTCTTAATTCCTGAAAAAGGCTTATACTGTCTTTATTATAATGTCAAAAATGTCCTTTGGACTTTGTTACATTGATTTTTGCATGAGTCAAAAACCAACAAACTGCTAAGCAGCTATTTTCTCTAATACGTTAGAACAACACCCAAAGTATTGCTGAAGCAGTGTCAGTAAGTAGCTGTTTATCATGAATATTTCTCATTCCTCTTTCTCTTGCAGGTCATAGACGCACAGGATGAAGTTCAGTTGCCAGCATCTGTAAAGCAAATAATGGATTCCTGGACATGCCAAAATGGGTTTCCAGTTTTAACATTAAATCTAACCACTGGAACGATCAGACAGGAACCATTTCTGAATAAAAAGAATAGAAGGAGTACTGATCCTAACAAGTATGTTTAGCTTGTGTTTTCATTGTATGTTTATACCATGTTTTTTTCAGGAAACTGTTCAGTTGAGACATTGTGTTTTGACTAGCTGATTTTTTTAACTTGTTGATTTTTCTTGTCATGAGTAGTTAAGTAAAATCTGTTTGAGACTGTAGCTTGCAATAGTTCTGCAACTCTGCTTTTTTCCCCAAAAAGGTGCTTTCCTGTGGAATAGTGACTTGTCCAGCCACACGATAATAAAGACAAACATAGACCCTGAATATGTTGCAGGCAAGATTTTTGCTCTGCATTTTCTTCTTTCCTCATCCCTCAGGTCTACAGATTGGGAACCTGGATGAACCATGCTGTAGCTTCTTTCCAATGCACATATTCCCAGTCTCTTCTGCCTGACAAGGATAAAAGGGTTGCATTCAAAAACTTTTAAAAATGGCCCCTTTCTTAGAAAGTGCTGATCCCTGACGTACAGTTTAGAGCTCCTGTCAGTGAGCATTGCTGAGTGTCTTTTGAAAGCTGTGCTGCTTGTTTAGATGTCTAAAAATGGTGATAGAAGGAGCTGCCTTTGGTGTCCCACTTGGGAAACTCCTGGCTAGAGTTTGAACATTCATGAAATTCAGCAGATGACATGAGTATTGGAGTGCATGGATGGAGCCTATGAGATCATGTGGGGGAAAAGTGTAAAGGAGAGCAAAACCCAAAGCAGTTTTTTTCTTGGCAGCTACTGCTGGTGATACAAATAGGTAAATACATTTTTACAAGAGTCACAGAATTTACTTTGCTCCCAAGCTCCAGGAATTGCAGAGGATTAGTCCATTCATATTTTTGGTTATCTCAGATAAAAAATTCCAAGTTACAAATACGAAGCCCTTTACAGTTAGCAAAAGAAAATTTACCAGGTGAATGTAAGAAAATTCAGGGTGTGTATTGAGGAATTTTTAAGGGTTTTGAAGCTTTCATCTGTTTCACCAAGAGTTTTACATTTCCTCAGAAAAGAAATTACAGTTGTTTGAATGACAGTTGTATTGCTTGCATGGGGCCTTGTTTTAGTAGATACCCTTCTGAAAAGCAGCTTTAAGTTCTCCAGAGATAGAATTAATTGTAATAAGCGAGGGGAATTACTACCTGAAGAGGGAAAGAGAGCAGAGACACGCAATGGTATTCAAATACCTAGCATTGAACAACATTTTTAATATGAGTGCCTATTTAAAGCCATGCTAAAATTCCCATATGATGAATATAAATGCTGACCTAGCATTTAGTACTACCATCTGATGAGGTTTCATGCATCAGAGAGGAGAGAAGGTAAATGAATATTCTTGTAACAAGGAACTGATTTGCAATGCAGTTTAGCATCAGCTAAAAGGGTTTTTTTTAAGCATAAGATTTAATTTATTTTTGTTGTTGTTGTTGTTGTTAAGTAACACATGGATTATTCCTATTTCTTGGATGAGAAATGGATCATCACAACCCTTAATGTGGCTAGATAAAAGCAGCAGTAAGTAAAGTATTTGTTTATACATTCTAAACCAAACTAACAAAACCACTCCAAACTCTTCTATAAACAGAGGACATATTTGAATTTAACAGGGAGATAAAACTTTAATACAGAAATGTCTATCTTTATCCATTGTGACGATTTGGTGTTACAATAGCAGTGGATTTTCAATTAGGTCAATATAATGGGGGTTTTTTCCATGTTGCATCAAACTTCAATGTATGTTTTGAACAATATGGTACAACACACATTATGAGTAGAGATTTCCACAGTAATTTTGATTTTGTCATTTTTTTACATAAATCCAAACTCTTAGGATCTCAGGCTTCTGTATTATTCTTATGCCAACAGATTTCAATGATGTTAATGCCAGGTTTTGAGTATAGATAGGATTTCAGCTGTGAAACACCAGAAAATTATCAGTTCAAGTAGTAGATACAATAAACAGCTATATTTTTTCTAGAAGAAGAAAAGAAGAAATGTGATCATTAGAACATGGCAATAATTTTTCTTTGGCAAGTCAGCCCCAAACTCCTTCAGGTTTTCGATCAGTTACAAAGAGATGAAGACACTAATGCATTGGAATGCTTAGGAGGGAAAACTACAATACACTATGTGTGTATTGCAGCTCTTCACCCTCTGCAGTGAAGACTTTTGCAGTGGTTAAAAGTTACTTCCCCTCTCTTTCAGACAACAGGATAGCTTGAGTGATCAGTAATTTCATGGTATACGGACAAGTAAATAAGCAAAAAAGGGATGTATACTCCTCTGAATACAGGATGAATCCTGTCTAAACATTGAGGTCTCAGCCTTCTGTTCAGCATAAAGCAATGCCAGTATCGACTTAGTGTCTTAAGAGAGTTTGTTTTCTCAAATCAGGAGACTTTAGCCAGTTAAACCAGCATTTGAATGATCTTTTGATGAGGCAGCTTACAACCTTCAAGGCTGCACTGGCTCTTTCAAATGCACTATCAGGAGCACTCAATCAGACAAGAACACATGAATAGGTAGCAGTAAGTCCAAATGGACTGCAGAAGGAAGGCTTTAGTGAGTGATGTAACTCAAAAGGACTATGGGACTACTTTATTTAAAAGAAGCATTTTCAATTACTTATCTCTTGCTTAAACTTACCTGTTTTGATTTTGATGACCATTTACGTGAATACTGGTAAGGTCAGTTATTCTGTAAAGTAGTCAGCACTGTGTTTTGGAGCAGCGCTAGGAGCAACACGTGTGCTGAGGGTGCCTGCCCTATAGCAGGTATGAGAGGTATTACTCCTCATCTAGACAGTTTATGTTTGGGTAAACTTTCTGAACTCTCACAGCTGCCTATGACCTAATGGACAGGAGCAAAATGGGTCTTCAGCCTCCCCTTTGCAATCTCAGGGTGCTCAGTACCTGAGGAGTCAGTGGCTTGTTGAAGTTATTCTGCTGAGCATAGCAGAGATCACAAATGCACTGAGCTTTCAGGGGATTCTCTTTGAGTCCCACCTCAAACTCTTGTCTCAGATCTCAGAGGAGCACCTAGTCTAGTGTTTATAAATGCAAGACAATTTAGTGCACAGAAAATAAAATTATATACTCTAATGTCACTTTACAGAAGTGTTTCCAGAAATGCAAGTATTGGAGTCAGAATATGACTGGATCCTGCTAAATGTAAATTTAAGTGGATACTACAGGGTGAACTATGACCAATTAAGCTTGAAAAGATTAGCACAAGTGCTTGAAAATGACCCAAAGGTAAGATCATGTTTGTTTTCTCAAGCTTATAAAAACACTCTTTCCATGTATTTCTTCTTGTAGTTCTTACCTGGAATCACATTGATGAAAATCATGAATAATGAGAAACTCACATATTACATAAGAAGAAATGATCCACCATTGAACCACTAAAGTCACTGGCAGCCTTTTATAGAGAACAGAATAGGCCTGAACAGTTTTGCATAAGCATGAAAAATAACTTTACGTAGCATTCTGTCTTCAAAGTTGTCTTAACAACTTGTGGTTCTTCCAGTCTCTTCAAATATGGCTCAAGGAGTTACCAGGATGAATGCGTGACTGAGCTTCACCTGGTATTAGACAACCATGGAGAAGGAAAGCTGAAAGAAAGCTTTTTATTTCCTCATTTCCTCAAACCAGTGAAATTTCAAAAAAAATCCCCTAGCTTGGGTTTCATTGGAGGGGGGGTGTTTTTGGTTTTGAGTGTTTGTTTGTTTGTTTGTTTGTTTTTGTTTGGGATGTTTTTGTTGGTTTTGTTTTGTTTTTATTTTGTGGAGAATTTTCTTTAAAGCTCCAATCAATTTTACTTGGGCTCTATGAGTCCTCTATAAACACTAATTCAGTGTAGATTTCATTCCGTCTCTGACTTGCCACAGCCAGGACTGTGCAGAACAATTGTGCATGCGACTGTGGTAAACAGTGGGAATATTTCTTGGTGGGAAAGTATTCTTGGTAGCAGTTGTGCAAAAGTGTCCATTCTTTGCAGTTGTGTTGTACAGAATATTTCTTGATATCAAGCAGAAGAATGAGACCGTGCAGCTCTCGCCCCACTTCACATTCCTGCCTGGTGGATGGCAACACAAACCACCTGACCTCCACCCAGTTTCAACACTGCACATCGAGCTTTGCATTTCTGCACTGCTTTATGCTTCCAGCAGTCCGTGGTGGAAATATTTGCTCAAGTAGTGGCTAAGATGAAGGGGCATGGAATAGGGAGGAGACAGAAAGGACCAACAGTCCTTAAAAGAGCATAAGCTGTAGGCAGGCATTCACCCACGGCTGTGCCTTGATCTTTTAATTCATGATAGCATGATACACGCTGCTCTGGACTGAATACCTATTATGAATTTACACCTCAAAAGGATAAAAAGAGCACCAAAATTATATAACTAAGATATTTTTAGGAAATGTGGCATTTCCATATTTTATTTTCATGACATTGTGCACGTATGAGGGGTCTTGAAATTCTGTGCTTGATGTACTGTAGTTGTATATTTATATATAAAACTATATTGTGTAGCTGTATATATATATATATATATATATAAAATATATATACAGACAAACATCCCTAAAAGCACATAAATAATTTCAGGTTAAAATGCATTTGTAGACTTATTTTGGCTTAGAAAAACTGCTCAGGACTTGTCTTACCCTTCTGTAACATAGTAAAACTTTTTTAAACTCTTAATGACGTGTTTAGATCTATTAACATTACCTGAATGTTTTCTGCAGGCTATTCCTGCTGTCAGCAGGTTCCAGCTGATAGATGATGTTTTTGCCTTGACACAGTAAGTATGTTTCATATAAGTCACAGAATATGATTAAACAATATGATTGCATTCAAGATTGCTACTTCTGTTGCCTTCATTCCTACCCACATGTGCCTCATAAGAACAACTGCTTTGACAAAATGATAGGAGAGTTATTTAATCCCTTCTTTGTCAGTGCTGAACCATTTATTTAAAAATTTCTTTCAACTTTTGTTCCAGATCTTAGGAAATTATTTCAAATAATGGCACTGCCACGAGTTCTTTAGGGGTTAACCTGTATTCCCTGTAACTGAAAAATTATTCCAAATGAAGATTCTGAATTTTCTATAATTTATTCTCCGTCTATCTCAGCTATGCTGTTGTACTGCATACTCTTGATACCTCATTCACTTCTCTTGTTGATGCATGATTTGGTTGTTCAAGTCCGTGATGCCAGAGAGGTCAGCAATATTGTAGGGAACTGAAGCAACGTAAAGAGTGTCTGTGCCTCAAGCGTACCAGAGATCCCAAAAGCATCAGTCATCTATGATGAGTGACCTCAGAGACAAGGTGGCCAAAGCCTACTGCCCCCCTTCAGGTCCTGTGGAAGTAGCTCTGAAAGGAGGAAGTAAAAATTCCTATTCCTTCTCTCATACAAATGTCCTTTTTCATAAGAGGACTCAAAACTGGTATTTAATTAGGAATATAACTGTGAAGTATAGAAGTATGTTCAAATGTGTTTGAGGGGTTTTTTTTAACTTTTTTTTTCCCCCCACATAGGTTTGGATATGTTCAGATTGAAATAGCACTTGAACTAACAAAGTACCTTGCCAGAGAAGATGAAATCTTCATATGGAATATGGTATTGTTAAACCTAGTTCCTGAGAATTTGGAAAGTACACTGAAGAACTACGAAGTATATCCACTTTTAAAGGTATGACTTTTTTTTTTAGATAGTGCAGATACTAGATTATGTAAATATATCAGTCTAAAATTAATGCTTTTTAAATTCTCAAGAACGTAATGATGACTATGATGTGCCAGAATTCTTGTCATTCCTTTTGCATGATTTTGTCAACTTTTTTTTCCTTTAATAGAAGGAGATACTTAATTGTGTATGTTAGTCAGTGATAAGTATTGAGCAACCCTTAACATAAAACAGAAATGTATTTACATTTTTTACATTAAGCTTCATCCTTGGATTTTGTAAAACTGAGAATCTGGAGAATACAGCTATCAGTATTGAGCGAAAGGACCAGCACTGCTGTGTATAAAGGGCATACAGTGTGTATGTGCTCTGTGGTTTGTACTGCCTTTCAGCTCATCTTCATGGAGAGAAAGAAGGAGTTGGGTTTGGATACTAAAAGAGATGATTCTCTCCCATATTTAATTTCCCCAAGGTGATGCTGTCATATTATTTCCTTGATTTCTGTTTGAAGATTTCACTTTTTTTTTAAAGTGCAATCCCCCAGTATTAGTTCTCTTAAGTTCTAAAAAGTAAAGGTATGTTTAAAATATGGGAGACGAACAGGTACTTCATATTGAGAAGGTCGTTTTCTTTTTCTCTGAGAATGACTATTTGTTTTCTTTCTTAATGATTTCAAAGGTCCTAGTAATAGTAGCTTGCCAGTTTGAATGGATGTACAGGCATATTGAATTTTAGACCCACTTTTTATTTTATTTAATGTGCTGTGTTGTCAAGAAATTAATAGTGGTAAATATTTAGGATAAATCTGAGTAAATAAGAAATTCAGAAAAATAAAAACTTGCATCTAAATGAAAGTAATTTTTCTTTCCCTTCTTTTAAAAGAAATACCTTTTAAAGAGAATGTTGCCAATATACCATTATTATGCAGGTTTTATTCATAAAAATGTTGATGCTTTGGAAGATGACTATTTTGCTCAGTAAGTATTCTGCTTTTCTCAAAAGCATGTTCTGGTGTGATTGGATCTGATGAATTGCAGTTTGCTTGCATAAATTTAAATACAAGATACAGGAATAATTCTCTAATTAATGTAAACGTAACTGACTTGTTATTTTTACTGTCCTGTAAGTGTGTATTAATTATGATGACACCTCCAATGAAACTGCAATGCCAGAATGGGAGCATAAAGGATGATAGTTTAAGAATCTGAGTGGTAGCTTTTTGTTTATCAGAAAAGAGGTTCAGCAAGCTGCCCCTAGTTGGAGCAAAACTGACAGCAGTGAACTTAAGATATGATTTATAGATCAATCACGAAAACTTTTAAATACTTCATTTTGCAAGGCCACTGCTGCCACAGGCTTAAATGTCAGAGTGATTTTCTTAAAACTAGGACCTTAAAACTACTGAGGAAGATATAAAGCACACAAAAAAACTAAGAAAAAAATATAGTACATTTGTTGCCTTGCTAATATTCATTAATATTAATGCCAGGAGTCCATTGTTGGTTGTTTGATTATTTTATTAAACCTCAACTGTTCCTAGTAGAGATTCTCTTGGTTAATGACATCATGTACTGAGACTGTGGCAATCAAACACAGTTCAAATACTCCAAATGTGGAATGTATATCTTTTATTCTTACTATTTTGGTTTCCTTTCAAGACTATATTTGGAAAAACTTTTTGCAACAGCATGCTGGCTGGGCCTCCAAGATTGTTTGGACCTGTCATCTGAACTGTATGCTAAATGGATGCACAACCCTCAGTACAAGTAAGAATGTTGATTTGTTCTTAGAGATGTGCATGCCTAAGTGAGCTGGAAAGTTAAAGAGAAGAAACAAAAGCAGAAATGCCTCTGTACATTGCTCTTATTTCTTGACATAATGACAGAATTTAAAACTGTGTCCCTCCCAGCCTCCTTTTCTTCCCCAAATCCCAACTTTATGATGATTTCATAATTTCTGACTTTTACACAAACTTTACAGGCTGGAGAATACAGATTTTGCATCTCCAAAGCATGTAGACCAAAATCTGGTTAACCATGTAACAGGTGAATGTCATATTACTGCTAATATCTCATTTGCTCCAATGCCTTTGCTGCAATACAGCCTTAGGCTTATCATGTATATCAACTCACCTTCCAATCTTCTCTTTGAAATACTGAGTGAAATGGTGCTTGTATGATACAGCTGTCAGTTCTTATGTTTCTACTGGAGCCTACTGGTCAGGTACCTGGTCTGTAAGAATGGAGTCTGGACTCCACCAGGAAGACTCTTTCTATATTCAAGTATTGCACGGTTAAAGAAGATTTACAATGTATTGAAATTCTTATTCTCTTTTCCTCCCTCTTTCTTTTGACCTCTTGCTATGCAATAGTCAAACAGTATTGGCACTGGTGAGTGAATATTTAAAGTCTATTTGTTGTAGTTGTAATAAATATTTTATTGTTATTTGCATATCCATTGATATAGGTAGTTGGCTTAAGTAAATTGAACTTGTACTTTTGTTTGTGTTTTTAAAATAACTGCACAGTGATAATCCTCATAAAAACCCAACTGAGCTTTGCAGTTAGACCAAATATTTAAATAGCCTAAATACACTCTGTTACTTTCCAGAGAGAATATTCTTACTATTTCACACTAGAAGCAACAATGCTAGGCTGCATTCTCAGTCTGTTTTCAAAATAGTCAATTATCTTCCTCTATTAATAATATTTGAGGGTTTTTTTCCTGGTGGAATGCTACATACCTTATTTGTCTTGACAAGCTGAACAGTCTGTGAGATATATTAGCGATTGGGTTTTTAACTAGATGAAAAATATTAATTTTGATATCCTCCTTAGCACTGAGTTAAGTTCAAAGGGACTTTACAGGTCTATAAGTTTGGAGAAAAATGCAAATCTGAATTTTGTTAAGTGAAAAAAAAGATCATGTTTTAAGGAAAAAGAAACCCAAACAAACAAGAGGAGATAGGACCCTTCTTAGATTTCAAGCGACAGGTCACATTTTCCATGGAGTTAAAGAGACTTCCATGTGCTGGGTAGGAAAGGAAAAGGGCACAGTACACTTTTGACTCATATTTCACAGACAGATCCCTTTAGATGCTTTTATGTTCTCCATTTTGACAGCAAAACCATAATAGGACACTATAGCTGTTCTGCCACAGGTGGAACCAGTAGGATTTTCACATCTGTGGAAGGGAGTAATGCTTTTATGTTAAAAATTGTGTGATCAACTTTCATCTGAACATCTCCAAACAGTTTCTGGCAGAACATAACTGGACATATTACAGTGCATTTTTATCTGTTTCATGAAAATAAGCCAAGAGCTGTGATTCCCAGCCAGTTTCTTTTTACTCTCAGCCAGTTTTTTTTTACTCTTTTTTGCTTATAGGAATGTAGTGGAACTTGCTAAATTAATGTTTTCTCAGTGGTGCTGTTACTGGCTTGTCTTCTTCTGAAAGAAGGAAATTAGCTTAGAGGGAGGGACAGTGTTGCTGTACATTTTATTTATTTACTAAAGGTTCCCATATTCTGCTGCCACCCTCAAAAGCTAAGAAATCACTACACCACTTCTGCACTGGCTACAAGAAAACAATGTAAAATAACCTACCCAGCTTTCCAACAGCTTTTTGTATCTTCCCTAAGGTCCAGAAATGAGTGAATCCTAGCAGGCCAGTAATATCAAACTATACAATCACTCCCAGGAAAAACATCAAGATTAATAACTCACATCCTTCAAGCTCCAAAGTTCCTCTGTACCATGGTGGACTCCGCCTGGGAACTACACAACATAACCACTTCAGGGCTATCACAGATGTCACCAACCAGCATATCATTGTCCCACAGCAGGCTGTGTGACCAGCCTGCCTGCCTTGAATGCTGAACATCAGAGCTACAGCAAAATGATACACAGAACTTGTCTATTTGCATTTCACTCACAACAAATTAACACTTACTAACCAAAATTTTCTTGCAACTATTGGAATCGCTGCAGTTGCAAAATAAATAGATGCACTTTGGCCAAAAGAGCTTTACCCTGTTATTACCTTACCATGGCCCCTTATTGCAACATTATAAAATGATTCTTGAACAAGTGACTAGACCCTGTAACTCAAATAAGATCTGTCACAGAAGGATTCCTCACAGGACTATTCTTTACCCTGATGTAACCATGCAATCTCAGTAAGCATCATTCTTGGTGGCAAACCCCTTATGTTACAGCAACTACCTAGGTAAATGAATACCAAGTATTTTTTGAAGTAAATATTAAATATGCCCACACTTCCTGTTATTAAGCCAGTGAAACCTCCCACCTACAACAGGACTACCAAATCTTTGCATCTTGCATTTTCACTTCTTAACAGGTGATGCCTGTCATGCAAAACACCCCATTCTCTCCGTCTTTCCCACTAGTCCTTCATTTCCAGGGTTTCTAACTTCCTTGTCTCTACCTTTTGCTTTGAAGATTGATGTCATATATCCTTCCATCTGGCTAACATTGTCTCTCTTTCTGCTTGCATCACCCTCATTTTCTCTAGGATAGTCTACAGCAACTCAGGAATTTTTCTCAAATTGTATTTAAATTTGAAATTGCTGTTTCAAATTTTGGGCCTGAAAGTTGTCTTTTGTGACCAGAAACTCATTTGTTTTTCCAACTGTATCTCCCAATGGAAGATAGTTTTCACATCTCTACTTACAATCTTGGTCTAATGTAATAATGATCAGATTAACAATATGCTATTGGAAAGTTAAATGCTTTGTTTGTAGCAGTGGGAACTATTCGTCTACACAGAATTAGTCCAAAACACCATTAGTTGAAACTGTTTTCAGATAGCCTGAAAAGTAGAATACTGATGTTACTGGAAAGTGTTGACAATGTCTTAGTGTCAGAGACACATCATCACCACTGCAGAAATTTTCTAGTCAGCCTCTCTACACGGAGTATTACACCGATCGTGTTTGTATTCAGTTTCTGTTACGAAATTCATTGCCATGTTGAGGACTCTCCCCTGGGGTGGGAGTAGTAGGGGACTGCCTCTTGCATGGAGAAATGTCCCTCTGTTTCCATTTGTGCTGCAAATGGCCCTTCCTACTAGGTGCAATCACTTGAAGAAATTTTGGAAAGGCATGTCTGGGATGATGCCATTTCCTAGGCTGTGATGGGAATCAGTGGCATTGACACTGCATGTATAAAAGAATAGCTTGGTTCAACTGTCCAAAAAAAGAGTGGGGGCTCTTGCTTGTCCTTTAAACTGCATGCTTTTTCAATGTTTATATTATGAAAAAAAGCCATTGAATTTCCCATCTTTATTTACATTGTTATTTTATATTTTCATTCATGTATATCTTTTAACTGTAAATAAACATTTTCTTTCCATTATGCATTAACAACTGGTTTTGCCTCTACAACAATACAATACCTTTTAATCTTTTTTTTGCCTTGCAGAATTCCCTTTTTAATTAGAGGAACAGTGTGCTGCTATGGTGTTGCTCTGGGAAGTGATAAAGAATGGAATTTCGCATGGGAAATGTATACTCATACTGACTCCACAGAGGATGATAAAGACATTCTGCTTTCTGCCATGAGCTGTGCCAAAGAGTCATGGTTACTTTACAGGTGACCTTGAGCAAAGTATATCTCTGTGTATGTAGAAGTAAATAATAAGAACATGAATACTGTGCTGTGTGAATCTGATGGAGGCATGTCAGCCTCAGAAGTATGTGTCTTGTTGGCCACTGGAAGAATCGTAAGTTTTCTTATGGAGTGAGTATAATAAACAGGGCAAACACAAATAAATGATCCAGATACAACGTCGGTGTCATATTCAGCATTGGGCCTGTCTTCTGTCAATATATCTAGTGACCTTTTTGAATTAAAATGAATTATTTTGTGTTGGTTTTTAACTTGGAACCCATGGGCTGCCCACACCCTATGCATCGTAAGAAACAGTAATTATAATTTACTTTGACATTTTTCCTTATCATTTATGATTTTACATAATTTTCCCACACTCCTTCACCCCTGCTTGTTTTGTTTTCAAAAGAAGTTGTCACAGCCTATTAGCCTCTGTGTGAAAGTAACCTCACCCAGGTTAAAGGCAAAAATGCAAATAGACTTATTAGAAAGCTTTTGAAGTGCATATTCAACTGAAAAGTAGTGCATTTTTTAAACTTCCAGTTTCACAGAGTGATAGAATCATTTGATATCCTGAGTTGGAAGGGATCCATGTGGGTCATCAAGTTTAACTCCTGACTCCATGTGGGACAACCACAAAGACAAGTATCTAAGAGTCTTGTCCAAATGTTTCCAGAACACAGTTTGGAATACAGTGTTAATTTTACTGACATCCATAGCTTTATGAGTAAAAAGATGTTGAATTCTCTAATCTGTCATGTTTACATTACCTAAAGCATTTGTTTACAGATACAAATTTGGCAATGTAATGATGATCATCCAAGAGTTCACATGAATTCCATGGGTCTAAAGCTCTGGAAGTAGCAGAAATTTTACTCCTTCCAGCCACCTGCTCTAGTGATGCTGGTCATTTGAGAAGATAGAAGAAATATGCCTAAGAATAATGCAAGAAGTGCATTATTGCATGTGCATTATGTTGCAAAGAGATACTCCATCAGCTACACTAATTTTCCCCCTAACCTCTGATCCCTTATTGTTCAGGGAGTTGTGATGAGCTTTTTCTTTGCTGAATTATCAGCCTTAGTGGCTGATAAACCAATTGGGTTTTTTCAAATGCCACCCTGAAAGTTTTTTGTGGTGTGGAATGTTAAGCTGTGCTTCTCCTGGCCCTCTGGATGTTTTGTTCCTTATGTTAAGCATAGTGGTGTCATGCAAATGGGAGAAACCCAGCTCAACTACTATACTCATAAAGCAGTTGCCTGCAAGACCCTATTTGAAGAATAATTCTAGAAGTGTTCCTTTGAAAATAGGAGCATGCAAGGTGTGAAAGATTGAGGCAACAAAGAGAATAACTACTTACCTTCTCAAGATATTTAGGCAGTCACTGCCACTGACATCACTGGCTGGTAATTCCCAAAATACTTCTGGAACCCTGCCTTAACCCCCATGAAAAAGCTTCTTCCTGGGTCTTGTTGTAGGCAACCCTATAAACAGGTCACCTCTGTGTAACAGAGTGTCTCACGGCTGGCATAATCTCGAGGCTCCACAGCAAAGTGGATTTCCTGAAAGTGAGAAGAAGTGTGCCCTTCTTTGGCTTGTCTTGGTAGGAGCAGTTGCCTTTCTGTAACAAAGATAAGAAATGCCTGTATGCCTACCTGGTATGCTATACCCTCGCTTCACTAAGACATGAAGAGTTAGTGTGCAAGAATGGGTTTCACCAATGTTAAGAACAAAACCCAAGCTGAATACACAGCTCAGAGTGACACCAACTTTGGTATAACCTTCCACATGCTGATATTTGTTGAGATATATTTCCAGATCCTTGGCATGATCAGCAGCAAGTGATAGGTGCATTTCTTCCCTTCTTTTCTAACAGATACTTGCAATATGGACTTGGTGATTCATTATTTTCTTCTAACTGTACTTCAACTGTCATCTTAAATGTGGTGGCAAAGGATATTGGGCACCGTATGGCCTGGGAATTTGTTACTGAAAATTGGCCACTTTTAAGTGAAAGGTAAGTAACGAGCTTTGGCTTCCTTTTATTTCTGTGGCCCTTTGGCTGCTTCCTCTATCTTTACATTTAAGCTGTAAAATTCAGGTGCAGGTTTTCCTTCCATAGGTGGCTATTTGTAATGATTGATTCCATTTCTAAAGTGTGAAGAATGGAGTTCTCAAAGGATTCAACTTGATCAGGGCTTAATGTCAAAGCAAAGCTCATGTCAAACACAGAACACTTTAAAAATTAGTCTGTTCATGACTGTTTCAGTGCTTTTAAGTGTTAGATTTCCCAGAAACTCTGACTCTAGAAATGGGTTTACCTGCTAGCATTTCTCAAGTGTGGGTGGAAAATGATGGAACAAGATCGTAACCTCTTTTCCAAAGAGAGTATGGATAGATGGGAGATTAGAGCATGCAGATGTGCAAGCACCAGTAGGACAAACTACAGTATTATTCCCTGACTTAAGTTCTAATCCACCTCCAGCCTACACTGCTGCAGGTAAACTGGAGGTGGGGTTGGTCTACCTGTCTTGAGCAAAGCAAGTATTTTGATGTCTGTTTAAAGATTCCCTCTCTTCTTAGCACTGGTGAAAAGCGAGAGGGCTGTGACAGAGTGCATTCCACTGCTTTTGGTGGCAGAGGAGGTCATTGAGATCCATTAGTGGCAGCATAACCACTTTGTACTTCAAATGTGTAACTTTATTGCTAGCAGTAGAAAAGGCAAGTTGTAGCAAATTTGCGTCATACCAAACTGTTCCCTCACAAAGCTTTTCTGTGTTGATGAAAAATTTGCTGGGAAGTTGCCCCATTATTTTCAAACTAAAAGAACAGTGTGTTTATTTATACACCATCCTCAAGATACCAACGGAAACTCAAAGTTGTTAGAATCAGTACTGCTTAGCCTTTCTAGCTCAGTTTGGCTGTGTGGGCTCACAAAGATTATCTCTTTTGGGCACAGAATTCATGTTACCAAAGTAAAAATACCAGATCTTACTGGGAAATGGAAATGAAGGATAATTATTGTGCTTCATCCTGCTCAAGTGTCTAAATTGAATGTTAATAGTATTTCTTTAAAAGGTAAAAGGAGTACACAATTGCAAAGTCCAGCTTTAGTGAATAATAACAAACTAGTGTGAGTATTTTCAAATGAGATGATATTTGGTATATTTGCTAACATGCTGTTTGAAGGACCTTTATCTCAATTTTACAGATACGGGCAGGAATTGTTGCATGATGTATTAAAAGTCATGGGAAGATTTGTCAATACAGATGTACAGATCCAAGAGGTAAAAAAGCTTTACTGCCAATTTTAACTTTATTGTCAGTTTATAAATATGGGTTTTTACATCTCTTGTTTTTTAAAGAAATTATAGGACATAATTTTGATGTGTTCTAGATCCTCAGGTTTGGAACTGAGTCCCAATAAAATCTATCAAAACTGCCTCATTTTTCTCTATAAAATCTGTCTGACATCTTTGCCATCATGTCTACAGAAAATGTACCAGAAGTTGGGCTGCTGGCATGTTAGGTTGTCATGTTGGCATCTGTTTAATTTCTCATATTGTTCATTCGCCACTGCTCCCACGTATTTCTTCGCTATTCTTCAGTACTCTCTTTTCTTTTGCTTACTAGACTGATGGGAAAGATTTCTTGTTCTGTGATTGTAAAACAGGCAGCACAAGAGGATTCTGCTACCCAGCTAGTCCTAGACAGCTAGTACCACCAGTACCAGTGAAGTTGGCTGCATTTGAAAGGATTTTTAGAGGAGCAGCAAAAGGGCACATTCTTGATATGTAAGGAGTTTTCCAACCTTACTGTAAATCAGTAAGCTTGCCTCATCCCCTCTTTAGACTCTGTCATCTCCTCCTTTTCTGTGCATTTCCATCTAAAGCATCTGCCAGGCACTCAGTTGCTTGCTGCAAGTGAAGTTATGTGAATTAAGCTTATTCATTTATTTCTTCAGTTGCAGGTTTTTTATAATGCAACGCTGGAAGAGGACGAGAGAGAGGCCGCTACTCTGCTACTGGAATCTACAAAATCTGAAAATATTGAAAGGAGAAAACTACTAATCAAAGTTGCCAGCTGGTTAGAGAAAAATGTAGATGATTGACTCAGAAAACAATTTCCAGTATATTTTACAGTTTGATTCAGTATCATCTTGGTATTCATTTTAAGCTGTAATTAAAGATAAAGCACATTTTTGTGAGTCCTGTGGTTGTTTTCCCATCTGAAAAGTCAGGCTAAAATAATTCACATAGAAAAGAAAGATTCAGTAAAAGAAAGTGTAAACATATTTGCATATTATATGTAAATTAATTTCCTACTGGATGAGGTTTAGTAAGGATGCATTGCTAATGATGATCTAATGTATAGATACAGTCCTAAATCCTTCATTTTTTAATGAATATCCAAATGAAAGGTGTGTTACAAGTTTGTGGCAAAAACACATAAGGAGGATGGAAAAGGTTACAATCTGTGTTTCTTTATTTGTACATTGATCTGTAATCTGTCTGTCTCCACTTCTACGTTTTTAAATTCAAAGAGGAAAATAGTTTAGACCAATGCCATGAAACATAAACCTCAGAACAACTTCAGAGCTATAGAGAAGAAATGACTAAAGACTCCTCAATTTTTCATTGTAACAAATGAATGCCTTGTCATTCAACCTTTATTATTCCATAGCAGATCTGTACTTGATGTGGCTACTTTCACATTTGCGTTTGATTAGGAATGTGCATTTGAAGAGACTGTCCTGGTTGTCTCCATGTAGCATACTTACAGACCCCAGGATGGTCTTGGAGTATGTGAACTGGATTCTTTTTTGGATGAAATTTATCTGGGAGATGATGAACTCCTGGTGTGCAACTGAGAGACAACACCACTTGATGTTCATTTTGTCCATGGCACTACAATGCAACCTATCTGGAACATCACCATTCTTGCTGCACTGAGGAGCTTGCAGATCATAGTATCATAGAATGTGCTGAATTGGAAGGGACTCATTAGGATTATGAAATCCAACTCCTGTGCTGTAGATATAAGGTTAATCATCTTGCTTACATGGCATTTTGGAGGTGACAGACAGACATAATTCAGTCCATTAATATCAGGAAACCATATTAGCTTGTGCTTGAAGAAGTATGGGATCTTCAAGCCATGCAATTTATTTATTTGTGGGGAAACAGTATTATGACAAAATTACTGTACTGCTCATTAGGTTACCATAGGAAACAATGTTATCAGGGGATGCAGAAGACCCTGTAACTTAGAGTACTGCCCTATAAGGAGAAAAGGAATAAAACCCAGACATATTAATACTAAGAATTTTTCACTGACACCCTCTAAATACATTTAAGGAAAACACTGCTATGTTGGCTGCCCTGAATCTCCTCTGCTTCCCAAGGCTGCAAAGAAAAATTGAAATTATTTTGTGACTGCTTGAGAATCTGTTTGCTGTATGGTAATTATCAACTAGTGCACACAAGTTTGTGTTGGAAACATTTGACCTCTTTAGCATTTGATCCAGTTAAGGATAATGCCAAAGAAAATTGTGTGCATTCTTGCAAGTCTTCATCAAGTTGTTTGAGAAAAGAGGGAAGTCATCAAGGCTGAGGTGAATCACAGGGGTTTTATAATGGAATCATAGGATGATTTTGATTGGGAGGGACCTTACAGATCATCTAGTTCCTCCTGCCATGGGCAGGGACACTTTCCGCTAGACCAGGACAAAACGCTGTCCAGCCTGGCCTTGAAAACCTCTAGGGATGGGATGTCCACAGCCTCTCTGGGCAACCTGTGCCACTACTGAACCTGTTTTGCTTCAGCATTTCCTGTGATTACCACTAGTTAATCACTAGCTCTGTATACCTCATTGGGTGGACTCAGCAAAGCTCAAGAAACATCCCACATTTTACCCCTATGCCCAGTAGGTTCAAACCATTTCTTTCCAACCATGAGCAACCCCTCTTCCTTTCTAACCATTCTTCTATGGCTTTGTTACCTTTTTCTTCTTTCTACAAAACAAATGTTTTAATTAGAAATGCCCATATGTAAAAATTACCAAAAGAAATTTAAATAAGAAGTTGTTTTCAAATAAAGGCTCCTGACTAATGCCTGCCTCCCATACATTTCAGAATTGCAGTGTAGTTTTAGGCAGAGGCAGAATAGTGAAGGCCACTGCTAGGGAAGCTGGCTGAGCAGGAGCAGATCTGAATTGCTTCTAGAGTCCACACACTTGCACCTAGTAGCATGTAACAGCACATGCAATGGCAGGTCTTGCTGCTGTTGAGAACAGGTTGTGCACAGAGGTTTGGAGAGTGGCAACTGGGAAATGCAGTAAGGGAAGGAGAGGTTCATGGAAGGAATCCAGGACAAGGATGGAAAGCTACTTTATTGCAAAGAGAGTTGGAGTGAAAGGAAGTTCATTGAAAATGAGTATGAGGACGTGGATGGGATTCTGGGAAATAAGCTTTAATAGTACCTATGAGGTCTGTGCTATGGGACATGTATTGTGAAGATGTGTGTGTATGGGGCAATTTCCAGTGAAAAAAGCGGTGTCATAGATAGACAGGACACATCCAGTAGGCCCTGAGGGGAAAAATCCCAATTTTATGAAAAAGATCAGCTTTTTGTCTTAAGTCTTGCTCTTTGTCTTGAGAGTGTGGAATTCAAAAGTTACACTTGTTCTTCCTTTACTGCATCCATGTGTGACAGGGCAGCAGTCTTCAGAGCTGACAACAATGTATGCCAAGAAGTTCCCAGTAGAAACAGAGACTTAGAGCTGTTTAAGACAAGGGTCAAGGGTACCAGCCAACTTCTCTTCTGCACCTCCTGGCATAGTTGCCCTGCTGCCACATTTTGCCTCCATCTCCTTTCAATCCTGGCACGCCAAAAAGTCTCCGAGGCAGGTGAGGAGAAAGCAGCTGTTTGTTGGGCCTGTGTACCAAAGTGCAAGCCCCGTGCCTCCTGGTTGCATGATGGCACACATGGATGAGGCGGGTGGAGCAGCCTGCTGCTTCTTTCAGGGTTGTTCCAAATCCCAGAAGGGTCAGGATGGGGTAAACAAAAGGAATGGGGTCTAAAATGCCATAAACTGAACTATGTGGCCTTGCCACATTTCTGCTATGCAGTGACTCACGGAATACAAACTTCCTCCCGTGGAGCAACCCAGAGGGAAGAAGGAATGGGGTCAGTCCATAACTCCTGGCATACTCCCTGGCACTCCGTCCCGCTCCTCATGCTGTCTCCCTGCTCCAGGGTCCCTCCTACAGGCCGCAGTTCCTCCAACGAACACCATCCACCTGCTCGGCCCTGCGAGCCCTCGCCGCCGTCACTCACCTCGGCGCTCGCACCGCTGTTCCTCCCTTTGCGGTTTTCCCCTCGCTCCTCTGCTCGCGCGGCGTTTTTGTCCTTTTCCAAGCGGGTTTTCCCCGGGGCGCCGCCGGCTCAGCTGAGGGGCTCGGGCCGCGCAGAAGGAAGAGAGCGCCAAGAAGGAGCGCTGCGGCCGCTCCACAAAGTGCGAGGAACACCAAGGCGAGCCGGGGAGGAACGGCGAGGCAGGCGAGTGCGGGCGCAGGCTGCAGGAGCCGGCAGTGTGGGCGGCCGCCCGCGGCCGGGAGGGAGGAGGGAACAGGCGGCGACCCCGCCCAGGGGCCTCCCGCGTCCTGGCGGCCGCACCGCCGTGGGGTGAGGGAGGTGGGAATGTGGCCCAGCTGCCGAGGCAGCTCTGTGGACACGGGCCGTGGGGGTGATAACACCGCAGCTCTGGGCTCAGCCACACTGCGCGGGTCGGTGGGAGCGGCCGCCTCTGCGGAAGACACGGAATCAGGCGAGGCACGGGGGCGTCTGTCCACAGCTGAAGTGCCCGGACAGGCAAGGAGCGTTACTAGCGTTCTCTGGAGAAGTGGGATTAGTTCTCCCCTTGTGCCTCACACAGGGCTTTCACACCCTCCTCTCCTGGGTATCTCGGCTACTGAAATCACCTCCCACTCTTCCGTGTGCTTTTCCCACGTCTATTCCACCCCTTCCCCACGCCCCGCAGGGGCTGTTGCTGATTTGAAAGAAAAACAAAGGAAGAGACAAGGGGCAGAAACACCTGATAAACCCAGTTTTTTGGAAAAAAAATGGGGATGAGTAGAGGAGGGGGAAAATGAGCTATCAAATGTGAGGAACACCACCTGTGGCCTCACTCTGTGTCAACATTTTAACAACAAAAACCTAGAACTCCAAGGCACTGTTTCCCAATGGGACAAGAACATCACAGGTTAATTTTTTACACTGAAAAATGTGGTGTTTTTCTCTTCAGCTGCCCCATTTGTCTGGATGCAGGATGCTGCTGAGCTTGACCGGGAAGTTCAACAGAAATTCAATACATCTGCTCCCCACTTCTCCCATTCCCCTTCCCTGTAATATAATATAATACAATATAATATAATATATAAACTAGAGATGTTTGTGTTATATCTACCCATGTGTATTCACAGTCACGTGCTCATGGTGGTGAAGGCTTGTCCCTGTAGGAACCCTCAGGAGTTTCACCAGCAGAATCAAGCTCTCTAAATGTCACCTAAGATTTTAATCCTTGTACATGTACATCCTTGTAGCCTAACACCCACCCAGTAAAAGCTACTCTGAGCTGATTGGAGTCTATGTGTTACCATGTATGCCATGATAAACGAATATAACTCTCGCACAAACAATTCAGGAAAAGGTCAGATACATGTGTATAATTAGCAAAATAGAAGAAAATATTAAGCATAAGATGGTTTAATTATAATGTTTGTACCGATGGAGTTAATTCCTGTTTTCTCCATCATGTAAGAATATGAAGAAATCAGAACCTTGCAAAAATATGTGACAGTAAAACTGGCTGGAGGAATTTTGTTTTTTGTTGTTGTATGAGTACTTTGGAGATTGAGGGGTTTTTTCCCTCTTGATGTTTTTCTGTTTATTTTTCACAGAAAAAATCCAACAAACTGTGGAACAAAATGAAGGTGTATGTAGCAGCATTTACAACACCTAGCTAAGTTCTGTTGCTAGAATGCTACATCTGCTTTTGGTTTTAAAAGTGCTTGAAGGGGAAGAAAATACTATTGTAAATAATATATGTCTTGCCCTCAGACTGAGTTGTGAAGTACCTCAGAGAATCGGTGGATACATCTGATGAAGATAAAAAGCCATATTGGACTATTTGTCTAAGCCACAACAGAAGAATTTATATGACTTGACAGTTTCAGGTGCTTATTAGGATTTAGGTGTGTTCTAGAGAAGCATATTGAGAGCCATTAGTGATTGTAGTATGCTGAAAATTGGCATCTAGAGGGATCAGGAGGAGACTAAGTTGTCTGCACTAGCGCAACAAATAAACCTGAAAGGCAGCAAGCTGAACCATGGAGTTGCATGTCACTTTAGTTATTGGGGAGCAGGTTTATGTATTGACTTTTGGAAACAGTGAATAGAATCCAGAACATTTTGTCTAAAATGGTAAAACATTTCTTTAGTTCATCCAGCTTCTAAAAATATCTCCAGTTCAAAAAAACTTTGAATTTAAAAAATGCAGCAGTTTATTACAGATTTTTTGATTACTTAGCTTTAAGGGGAAAAAAAAGTGCTAAGAAATATATTTGTGCTGTTGTTCACAGATGCAAATGAGAAATGAGGACTCTCATTCCAGTTTATAGAGTTTCTCTATTTCCATTCTTTATGCCAACTACTATTTAAAAACCATAGTTAATGAGACAGAAACTGTGAGGTCCTGTAAGACAGTTACCTGGCACTGTCTTCAGCCTGCTTCTCTGGGGAGCTCTGGTTTGATTATTTGTCTACTATTTCAGTCACTCTGGGGCTGATGTCATACTTCCACTATCAGAGGAATTGTGCATCAGTAAATCTACACTGTGCCGTCCCCTCTCCCCGGTAAGTACAATTTAAAATTATGAAGAACCTCCTTTCTCTCATGTTGTCTGCTCCGAACTGAACATACACCCTTCAAAACTGCAGGTTTTCAGAAGGTAAGTCTGCCAGGTCTCTTCTGCCTCTTGCATGACAACCACAAGACGCACATGATTTTATAATTAACTGTATACTTCAGCTACAGGATCCTTTACTCTTAGATACAGCAGAAAGTCTCTGAGTTTGAGAGGGAGAACTCTTGAGGATTTGTTTTATTTTACTGGGAGAGGGATGTATTTGCTCCTCTGGATCCCGTCACACAGTGGGCTATTGCTCTGTCCCCAGGTTTATCAGTTTTCTGGGAAACCAGCTGAGTTACAGGGGATAAGACCTATTTCTTCACCTAATCTATGTTTCCTAGCTCACTTCAGGGCTGTCTTCTGAACATACATGCACATTTGGGGCTTGAGAGAAGGCACAGACTAGATCGTAAATGATTTTTCCATGCTTTTACAGCTTAGTTGATCCTAGGAAAGATTAATTTATTCCCATTCTTAATTTGGGTGGCACAAGACGGCCCATGGAAATTCCAAGATGTGTATTTGAATGTGCCACAAACCTGAGTGCTGGTTCCTGAGCCCATGGACGTCTCTGCAGAACTAGGCTGTGAGGAAGGTGGGACTGCTGCAATAGGTCAGTTTAATCCATGTGGGAATATGGGGATTAAAGCCATAGGGTAGCATCTTATCTTGCACTGGTGAGGGTGATGAGCATGCTTTCATATCTTGGATGAAACCTTTCCAATGGCACAAAAAAATACAACTTGAGAACAATGTGCATTCACTCTGTCACGCTCTGCAGACACTAGCTTAAGGCTGCTAATATCAAGCATCTCGAAGTGTCTGGTATGCCAGTCACCACCATTTCCGATTTCCCAGATTTCCCAGAATATTCTGTATTGGAAGGGATCCACTCATCAGCTGAAATATTTAGCCGTGTAATCTGCAAGGATCATAAATAGAATATTAAACTCTTGAAAGAGCAGGTACAGGAAAATATTTCTTATATGTAATTAATAAACAAATGCAGTAACTCCCAAATCCCAGCATCTTCTGAATCTGTTCTTTGAGCAGAAACATCTGTGTCATGGGTAAGACCCTTCTAATATAGCACAGATTCTGATTTCTTCCTTCCTTAATCTGCTTTTATCCTTGTCAGCTGTTTCAAGGCTCTGCTGAAATTGCCAGTTCTTAGCCATATGCTGTGGCCACAGTGGGATATTGAGCTGTGGATGATCACCTCCAGGAAGTACTCACTGTAGGCAAAAAGTATGGGAGAACACAGGTTTTGCTGGAGGAAGAGGGCACTTGATGCTTGTCCTCAGAGTTGAAATTATTATGGAAGAGCTGAGTGTTAAATGATTACCCCTGGATACCACAGTCAAAACAAAAGCAGCAGACAAAACCCCTCTGTTTCAGGACCAAGAATATTTTCCTTTGGATAATCAGGTTCTGCAAACATGATAGTGGATGTCTGAGTCTCCCTCATTTCCCTATCCCCCTTCAGAATACACTATGGAAGGTAGTTAGTCTGCGAGTCTCACTAAATTCTGAATTTGCACACGTTTCTGGTCATATTCTACAAAATTTTTTAGTATCGTTCCTGCTATTAAAATTCAACACTATATATTTACAATATATATCGAGACAGAAATGTGCTACATTCTCTATGTAGGATATTTTTGCCGAGGTGCCTTGGGAACACATCTTTGGAACAAGATACTTGTTCTTTTTTGTCAGTATTTAAAATGAGACCTCTGTTTTTGGGTGTTTGGTTCCATATAACTGCTAGAACCTAGTTGCCAAAGGAGTCAAATTTTTACACCACCAGAAGACATGCAAGAATTCTGCCTGCTTATACTGCTAGCTGCTGATGGCTGTTCTGCTCCTGCATACTGTAATAAAACAGGCATGGATGATGATCATGCATACTCATGAAGTGCTTTAAAAATGTATGGTTGGACAAGAGGAGATGTAAAAAGCAAGTCCTTACCAGGACTTCAACTTGGGTGCAAATGAAGAGCAATACTCACCTCCTCTGGAGTGGTGCTCTTCATTCTTGTTTCATTTTTGGACCCCTAGCAAATTTCCAGTAGGAATACAGCTCCTCCATACAGCAAATATTAACTGCCTGGTAATAGATTTCATTTTCTAATCCTGGAATGATACCCAAGTCTCAGGGCTAAAAGTGGTTGTCATTCTTCAGACCACTCAAGAGGAAAAAGGGAAGCTGTCTCTGAAACAGGCTGAAGGCTGTTCTTTTAACCTCTTAAAAAAAAATTCCCTCCTGTTGCTATAAGGTCTCTTTCTTCTCATTCCTATTTCCACTTTGACTGTTGCCCTGCAGCAAGTGGCTGCAACAGAGGAAACTTAAAGCTTGGACTCCTGCTTCTTTTACAGAGGTGCTGGCCCTTTGACAGTGGTGAAATGAAGAACTTTGGGACAGGGTTTGGACAGCAGTCCTGAAGTGTGGGGTAGACGGACAGAGACCATTGTGCTACCTTTCAGAGGTAATGGGAGAAACTGGGCAGCAACTGGGGAAGAGTTGGATGAATTCCAAAAATCTTAAATAATTCTGGTTGTGTTTGTGATTAAAATCTGGGGCACTGGAACTGCATATATTGCATAAAAAGTTTTAACTGTGTTCACAAGGTGGGTAAAAAGAAGTAGCTACCATCCAACCTGAACAGCTGCCACCACCATTTCTGTGTTGACGGCAGCAAGGTGATGGATGACATTTACAGGATAGACTCAAAGAACCCATAGTCCTCCCTGGGTATTTTGTAAGCAGAGCGATGCACTTTTTTCTATTAAACATACAAGCAACACATTTTATTTCTTTTTAAAAAATTAGATGTGTCGCGAAGCTAAGGACTGAGATTTAAAAGCCAACATTTAAAAGCTTACTTTTAGCCCGCTGGTTGAAATCATCAGGGAGAAATCTGAATTCGTCAGGAAACCTCGTTGCTATGGACGCGGCCCCGCACTGTCACCTCCTGGTGAACGTGGGCACTGCGGGCCCCGCGGCATTCACGCCGTGCGCTCCGTGTGGACACAGCTCCGCGTCCCCCGGCCGAGACACAGAGCAACATTCCTTCGATTTCTGGATTATTTAAACGCTAGGGGTTTTCTGACATTTGCTTAACGAATTACCGAGTGGCTTTGGTGATACAGCTTGTTTATATGCTCTTTATGGCTGTTCTGCCATATGGCCAATACGGTTTTAAAATCCAGGCTGTTACTGAGCCACATTTTGTTCTGAATTTACTGTTGGTTGATAATACAGAAAAGCCTAGTATGGATATCACCTGCTTGCCTTAGGAGCTTCAATTACAAGTCTGTGTATACTGTTGTATATGTGTAACACATATGTATGTATTTCACAAGGGTGGTCAAATGAGCAGTCTTGTGGAAGAAAATGGCAAGGAAAGCTGTTCTTCCCAGGAAACACCTGCAGAAGAAAATGTCTCTCCTGCTAAGGACTGCTCAATAGGACACAAAAAACTGGTATGACTTCTCCAGGACTATTTTATTATGAAGATAATTACCCTTGCCTTTAATTCCTTCAATCAATACAAAAATAAAAAGATGGAATCAAGAGCAAAATATTGGTATAAACAACAGTGAAATAAATCAAGTTTGCAGTGCAGTGATTCAGAGGGCTAAGAGCACTTATAAGCTCACATGAAACTTTAAGTAGGGAAACAGGAGAGTAATCTTAGAAGGAGGACTATCTCCGTAGCTTCTTATTTGTTTCTAACTTAAAATTGCATATTTTATGGTCATGAAATGGCTGAAAAATCTGAAAAGGTTGAAAATCTACCCTGGACTCCAAAGCATAACTGTCTGAAAAATGTAGGTACATGATATTGCTCTGTAGGTTTTCCAGAGGGTTCAACTGAAGGTGCATAGCATCAGCTACCTCAAAAACAAGTGCACTCAACGGCACAGATATTCTAAATCACTGCATCAGCAAACTGAACTGAACTGCCACTGCTTTCCACATGAGAAGCAATGAAAGTGCTCAGTTGTTTGTGGAAAATCACTGTGGACTTTGAAACGAATTATACCTTCCAGGGCAGCTGAGAGGTGGCAAGGCAACTGCATTTACCTAAGAGGAAAAAAGATAAATTTGTATGTATTTTTGTGCCTTTATATAACAATAAGTATATGGTCAAAGTCCACAGTCACTGTCCAAAGGGAAATCGTCTCCTTACACATGACTGTTAACATACAAGGGCTATGTGGACTAGTAATACATAGATGTGACGTTTTAACTTCCAAAAGTATTCAGCAGTTTCAGCTGATTTCAAACATAAAGTCCATTAAATTGGCAGGAAAATGCTTCCTCCTGTTTCTCAGAAAACTATGCTGTGGGTTTTTTTGTTTGTTTTTAGGTTTTGGTTTGTTTTTGTTTGTTTTCTTTTCCCCCTACTTCTCACCTGTGCAAATGCTTCCTTACTGCATTAGACATTTTCCTTGCCCCCAGATTGTTTGAACAAAGATGGTTTCTAGGCATCTGATGAAACAGGGAAGATAACAATGAATTCATTTGAGATGCTTATAATCACAGTACTTGTTTTTACATTATAGATGAAGTTGAAGAACAAAATATATAATTCTACCTTTCACAAGACAACTTGCAAAGTCTATGCCACTGTACCAAAGTCATGTATTCAGAGTCATGCTTGTTCCATCTGCTGTCAGGATGCATAGTCAGTAAAAGGAATACTCAACAGTTAGACAAGAAAACAGTTTAAGCAATGTGGTCTTAGTTGCTTCCTTTTCCTACCTGTGTATGTTATCAAGAGTATTAATTTTAATATTATTCAAAAGCCAGTGAGGACACTTGGCAGTTAATAAATATATTTTTTCTATTGTACTGATAACAAACTTTCTGTTATTTATTTATAGCAAAAACTTGAGAAACAATTAAAATGCTTAGCCTTTCAAAATCCAGGACCTCAGGTAGCTGACTTCAATCCTGAAACTAGGCAGCAGAAAAAGAAAGCATGCATGTCACAGATGAAGCAAAATATTTTTTATGAGTCCAAGTAAGATTGCTAATTTATTACATACTTTACTTTAAAAAAGGGCTAGTATGCTGTTTACTGAATCTAAATGAAATTAATCAAAGCATTAATATTTTGCAGAGAGATTTCTTATTACACATGAAAGCTGTTTTGGGAATACAGAGTTTTTCTCTGCGATTTAAGAGAATTTTTATATACTTCTTTGGCATTCTTTTTTTAATACTAATGGTTGTTGCAATTAAGATATAGTTCTGCTATTTCTTTATGCAAGGTTGTTAAAGAGTAAATACTTGTTTCTGTCCAGATGTTGTCCACATTTTTTTGGTTTAGTCTCTGAACATGTTGAAACATTGTCTGAGAATCACTTTTTGTTCTTTTTCACAGATTTACAAAGAAGTATGACAAACATGGCAGGTTGCTTTGTAACGACATTGATTTGTGTGATTGCCTGGAAATGGACTGCCTAGGTTGCTTCTATCCTTGCCCCAAATGCAATTCAAACAAATGTGGACCAGAGTGTCGCTGCAATAGAAAATGGGTTTATGATACAATTGAGACTGAAGCTGGGAATGTGATCAGTGTGCTGCCATTTTTTGTCCCTGACTGATTATATTCTGTTAGTTTTTGTGCCTGAGCAGTGTTCTTTTTTCTTCACATTTTATTAAAGTAGATCTTGGTTTTATGAGTTGTCTCCAGTTAAGTACCTGGCAATGGTGCTTGTGCTTCTTTATTGCTGCCTACCTAGCAAACTTTAACCTTGCCCATCGAGGAAAAGTATGTGTTCCATTACTCATCTTTGTGAGCTTTGCTGAGGCACCTAGTCAGTCCTTTCTAAATTTTGACTTTCTAGAACTAAAGGTGTCAGGACTGTTGTGGAAAGATAATCCTCTTAAACTGGGAAGATGAACTTGTAATGAGGGGTTTTTTGCTGATTTCTCTACTTGTTCATTTACTCAGATGTGTGACACAGCTCTTTCTTTTGTGAAGACCAGTCTGAGTGTCTTTTCCTTTGGAAGGCCGAGGGCATCCTGGTTTGTGCCAGCAATAGTGTGGCCAGCAGGACCAGGGAAGTGACCATCCTCTTGTGACCATCCTCTGATGAAGCCACTCCCTGAATCCTGTGTCCATTTTTGGGCCCCTCACTAAAAGAAAGACACTGAGATGCTGGAGCTTGTCCAGAGAAGGGCAACTGGTCTGGTGAAGGGTCTGGAGCACAAGTTTGATGAGGAGAGGCTGAGGGAGCTGGGGTTGTTTAGACTGGAGACCTCATCACTCCCTACAACTACCTGAAAGAAGGTTGTAGCCAGGTGGGGGTCAGCCTCTTCTTCCAGTTTATAAGTGATAGGATAAGAGGAAATGGTCTCAAGTTGCAGCAGGGGAGGTTTAGATTAGATAGTAGGAAAAATTTCTTCACTGAGAGGATAGTCAGACATTGTAATATGCTGCTCAGGGAAATGATGGATTCACCAGGAAGCATTCAAAAGGCATATGGATATGAATGACACTTGGAGACATGCTTTAGTGGTGAATACGGTAGTGCTAGATTAACAGTTGGACTCGATGATCTTAGATGTCTTTTCCAACCTAAACAATTCAATGATTCTATGAAAACACCCTGTACAAACAAACAAACAAAAATCATAGGAATATATTCTATGGTGGTTAAAACACTCTGTTTGGTAGTTGGATCTAGCTGTGTTCTCCCATACACCTCACTGGTCCCAAAGTATCCTTTGATTTCTGCCAGGAGTTCAGATCACCCACATCATCTCTGAGCTATAATTCTTCAGGTAAGCGGAAATCCTGCCAGTGAGTTGAGAGTTAGGGATTGGTTTCTTGTTCCAGGTGTGCCATAGACTCATTCTGCACTTGATGGAACAAACATCTTCAAGAAGATGAAGATGACTTAAATCAACAGGAAGATGGCAGCCTTCCTTTGACATAACCTCAAGATCTGAAAGGATAGGTTTGAATTAGTTTCTTTTGCTTTCCACTTAAAGGGAAAATCCTAAATAGTTTCTCATGTGGATTCCTGTGGTAAGGCTAGATGTTACATTTTTTGAGTAAAGTGGTTAAACCCAGTTTGATGTAAATAGCATAGTTAAATGCAAGGTATGAGAGAACTCCGTCACAAAGACGCTTAGTGCAAACTTGAAAATAGAGAACAAAACCTAAAAAAAAACCAAAGGTGAGGGCAAAGACAAGCATAGTGAAATAAAAGGATGTTGCAGAGGCAGTTCTTCTGTGGTTTGAGAATGACTCAGTTGTTGCAATGATCCTGCTAACTTTTTCCTCAGTTGCAAATGATCAGTTTACAGTGTACAAGTATAATCCCTACTAAAGCAGATGTAAATGGGGGAGAAAAAATGTTATACATATTTGTATGTGGATTGTGAAAGTTAGTGGTAGATACAAATAACAACACAGCTCCTGTATGTGATAGATTTTTAGACAATTACATAATGCCACGGTGCACAACATTGTGGTTTTAAATAAAACCTCATACAAGAAAAGACAGAGAGCATTTCTTAGTCTGTTGTGAAATTAGTTATGCTCCAGATGACATCAGATCATCTTACACCTTATAAATCAGTCTAAACAGAATATGATTTTCCCTAGGGAATGAGTTTGCTTTAGAAAACTGTTTAAAATATGGGGAATCAGACCAATTAACTATTCTATAAAGTCCTTCTTCCCATTCTATCCATCTCCAGACTATGCAGGGTAAACAGTTTGTGATGCTGTGAAATTACTTTGCCTGTCTTTTCCTTGTCCTTGTGGCTGCTTTGCTCATGGCTAGCAGTGATCTCTTTGTGACTTAAGGAATGGTAAGAGTACAGATAAATGTCAAACTACTTCCTAGCTAAGATACTAAGTCTCTTCCCTAAAACTGATTTGGGTTTTTTTTGTGAATTCATTGTGTCTTCCACTGTATTTGCCTTGCTTACAACCGCTGTTTATCTGGAAGGAGATATTCACCCTCCACTTTATTAGGTGTTATTACTGCAGAGAAGTCAATTTCATGGAAATGAATAGTGTGCTCCTACATGTGTTGTTTTTTTTATGCAGATAAAGATGGCTCCTCCCCTACTAGGCTCCTGCGTGCTTGGGCACTGTCTTTTTTGAAACCTGTTGATTCCAAAGACTCCACTGTGCATCTCCTACTATTTACAAACTGAAAACTCATAAAATAAAATAAAATAAGAGCTATGCTCAGCATTTTGTTGTTTGTCTTCATTGCCCTGAGTAGGCCTTTGAGCCAGAAAGTCATCCATTGAAGACACTCTATTTAATAATTTGTCTATACTTTTCTATATCTAAAGCTGACACAGCTTTGAGGAAAAACCCACACCACCTGTCTTTTCATATTGCATTGGATACTTACAGTTGCTTCTAAAACAATGAACAATTTAAAGGAAATACTAACAAAATTATTAGCATGCCACTCAGAAGAGGCAAAGGTAAGGGCCATTAAATGTTGTGACTTTAGAGATGTGAAGGTTTGTTGAAGACTACAAACATCCAAGGCTTTATCAGATGAGTCAAGCATTGTGAGTTTTGAATAAGGCAGACCAAAGCTGTATTGGGGCACAGGAATGACTAGCTAACCACTAGGCCCCCACTCCCTTATCTACCTCTGTTTCCATTCTAATAAATGGGAAAAATGATTCTGATTTTTCTCTTGCTCAGTGTTTACAAATCATTAATTAAATGTTCTACATTTAAAAGTTGTATAACATAATACTTCTGAAACACAGACTAGGAATACAATGGATCTGTAAAACAACAGGCAGAAAATGGAAATCTTTTTTTTTCCCAAAGTAAGTTCCCAACTTTTATATGAAAAGTGTTATGGGATTCCTGTCCAAATGGGACTTAATGTTAGATAACTCCAGTAAACCACATGGTATTCAGCACCTTCAGTGCTTTGAAAACAACAAAGAACAATCAGAGAGAGAAGAACAATCAGGGAGAAGTCATATCTGTGGTTCCAGAAATCCAGTCACAGCCCAAAACCACTAAACAATTCCTCCTGGCTTAAAATGGACCTCTGCATATGGCGAGGAGCCATTCAATCCTCTTGCATCATTAAAGTGTTAAAAAAATACATTTTGAACTCTTTTGCAGACAATTTTTGTGATCCTTTTAAACATCTCCTATAAGAACACAATTGAACTTTTTCTATATGTGTCCATAGCAGGGTAGAATACAGATTTGATTCACTTCAGGGAAAAAACCGAAAGAGGTTGACTGACGAAATATAGATTGATACTTTCTGAATAAATATTCAAATATCCTTAGACAAACATTTACACCAAATGCATTACAGTTGCCGCAGCTCTCTTGACTTGGGGTGGCAGAATGGGTTGACTCAGGGAGAGCAGTCTACCTCAGCTTCAGCAAGACTTTTGACACTGTCTCCCATAACATCCTTATAGGTAAACTCAGGAAATGTGGGTTAAATACACAAGTGAAGTGGATCAAGAATTGGCTGAATGGCAGATCTCAGAGAGTCTTGACAATGGAATAGAATCCAATCGGAGGTCTGTAGTCAGTGGTGTTCCCCAGGAATCAGTACTGGGTCCCTTCTTACTCAGCTTGTTCATCAACAACTTGGACAAAGTAATACAATTTAGCCTAAGCAACATTGCTGATGATACAAAACTGGGGGGATTAGCTGATACATTTGAAAGTTGTGCAGCCTCAACGGGACCTTGATAGGCTGGAGAATTGGGTGTAGAGAAACCTAATGTCATTCAACAAGGGCAAATGTAGGTCGTGCACCCAGGGAGGAATAACCCCAAATACCAGCGCAGGTTGTGGGGGCAGGTCGAGGGAGGTGATCCTCCCCCCTCTAGTCAGCCTTAGTGAGGACTCATCTGCAGTGCTGTGTCCAGTGCTGGACTCTTCAGCACAAGACAGAGAAGGAGGTACTGGAGAGGGTCCAGCAGAGGCCACAAAGATGATGAGGGATCTGGAGCATCTTTCTTACGAGGAGAGACTGCGAAAGCTGGACCTATTTAGTCTAGGGAAGACTGAGAGGGGATCTCATTTATGCATATAAATATCTCAAGAGCTGGTGCCAAGAGGATGGCACTGAGAATCTTTTTTGGTGCTGCCCAGAAACAGGAGTAAGAGCCATTGACATAAACTGAACCATAAGAAATTTCAGCATAAATTAAAATTTACTTACATTGAGGGTGCTAGAGCACTGAAACAGGCTTCCCAGGGATGTCGTGGCATCTCCTTCTCTGGAGACATTCAAACCTCACCTGGATGAGTTTGTCTGTCACCTGCTCTAGGTGACCCTTACTTAGCAGGGCAGCTAGACTGGATGATCTCAGAGGTCCCTTCAACCCCTGACAATTCTGAGATTCTGTAAGTTTCTTAGCCAGTGATGGCAATACTGACTGTAGATTTTCCTTTGACACATTACTCATGATCTCCAAACATTTTAAAGTTAATTATGCATGTTTCAGCGGGCTATTTTGTTTCATCCCACTCTATTGGGAAAACTGAGGTACCAAGTCTGAGCCAGCTGAAACTTTGAATGTCAGTTAGAACGTTGTATGTGCATTTCATTAGCCATATAAAGATTTCCTGTCTTATTATTTGCAGAGGGCAATGCATCTCTTCTTCATTGGCCTGGCTCTGCAAAGTACTGACCTGCTTCTAACTCTGTGCAGGTGCAAAGGTATGAATGCTGGTTATTTACAGGATCATATCTGTTTGTGTCATAATGGCACACATTAAGGCGTGTTGTTCACAGATGAATCTTCTCTATGCTCACAGATGCCTTTTATTAGCATGGGCGATGCAGACCCCATTTCTATTGTGAAGAACTGCATCACCCAAATAAACTGATGACCTTCACATGACTGGTGAATGTTCACATATAACCACAGAAATAGCAAACAATGAACCAGCAAGCAGAACCAATAAACTAAGAGTCCCCTGCCCTTTCTCTTTCCAAGCAGAATCCAAGTAGTCCCAGTGATTTTAATGAGATTACATTCTTCAAAAACATAATGTTAAAAGTCACAGACAGCAACAGAGGAGTATTTATTTCTGGTAGATGTAATTTAACGGAAACACTTAGAACTCACATTACAAGAAAAGAAAACCAAAAAAACCAAACAATTTTTTCAACAATATTTCAAAAGTTATTTAATACTAGATAAAAAGCACAAATCAATTCCTGCCACACAAATTTATAGTTTGCTAACTATAGATTGCTTAAGCCACTTTGAGGCCACAAGTGAAAATTTACATGAAACAGTACTGGTTTATTTTTACTGAGTTGTAGGACAACTATTTAGTCGTTACACATTATGAGGGATATTGTACAAATCAGAGCTTGAAGAAGTTCAACATGTTCTTTTGTGTGCAGCTTCAAAAGTAAGGAAAAATTACAGGCATAAAAATGACAGAAAAAGGCTTGAGCACAGACAAACCAGTGAAAAAACAGAATATATATACTTCAATTTCTAGAAATGTAAAGCAGGGAAAATTGAGCTTTTCAAGACTATTGTAAAGCAGCAAGATTACTAACATTCATGAGCAGCTAAATGTTCTGAACTATGCCTTGCTGACGCCTAACATTTTGTCATACGTGATGAGCAGAGTAATCCAAAAGCCCATACAATGTCCATTTGCATGTCAAGTGGAACATTTTGAGTTAAAACATGTCTCACCTAGATGGATAGTTAAAATAACTGATAAAAGACATTGTGTAGTATCATAAGCTCACTGAAAAAAACCTTCACGTTGGAAAAGTGGGTCATGGATGTAAGTACAAACCAACAATAGGTGAATGGATGTATGAAAAGTAACAACTTTTTATAATTCTTTTTCAGGAACAGAAAAGGTATTAGGAAAAATATTATTTAATTTTGCACTTGACAGCACCTTGTCAGGTTAGCTTAATTATTTATTAATTCCAATTAGGTGCTCTCTTTCCTGTCTTTCTTCAGTGAGTCTCCGAACATAGACTCATATAGGGTGAAAGAAGCCTCCAGAGATCTCAAGTCAAACCTCCTTTGTGAAGCAGGCCCAGCTGGAGCAAGTTGCTCAGGATCTTGCCCAGATGTGTTCTTAATGTTCGTTGTTCTGATTATCTACTTTGAATATTCATTTGATGCAGCAAAACATGAGAGAAAACATTTTAAAATAGGTCTGGGTTATAAAAGCAGAGAATTGGCAGCAAACATGAGTGGCGCATCCAATACCTGTATCACCTGGAACTTTGTGAAATAAGTAAGCAGTTGTCTAGACTTCCAGCTGTCCTTGGCCATTTTGTCTGAACAAACTGTAAAAAATTCTGCTCTCAGGGGAGATTTCCTAGAACATAAAGTTACATTAATTTTTTTTCAGTGTGGAGCTAAACAATAATTTCTCTTTTCCAGCCAAGTAAATTTCTTGCAAGAATATTAGTTTTTCATGTTTTATAAGAGTATAGAAAACCAGAGGTTATACTTGAATGTAATTGTGTTTCATTCCAGAACAATAGCTTGAAAAATGTAACTGCCATTCATAACAGTGACTGGAAGCCCGACTTCTAGTAAGAGGTATAGCACAAATGTTGTTAAAGCCAGGAATTCTCTACTTTAAAATTCCTGTTGGAGTGCAGCCAGGTTTGTCATTTTCCCACCCTCCCCACCCCTCCCCTCTGAAATTGCTTCTTGAAGCCAAATGTATTTAAATAGACATTATCTTTCCAGATGTCCTGGCTGAAATGCTGACAATATTGAAATTGACCCTAGTGACTAAATTCCCTTCAGTTCAACACAGGCAAGATTTCAGGATATATGTTTATAAAACATTTCTTCACAGTACCCTAAAAAATTCCAACCTTGTCCCACCTGCCTCTTGAACCTACCATAATTTATTACCATACAACTAACCCTTCATGACACACCTTATAAACCCTTACCGCCACATTCAAAAGTCTTTAGAAGATTATTAGATTTTTTTGTTCGTTTCCCATGCAAACAAGGTTTATACAGCAGTGCTGCCTGTTCCTCTGTGTGCTCATTGACATTTTTCACTTTCAGCCAAATCTGATGGAAACTAGAGGTCTCATAGGCATTGCATCCATTCGAGGTAATACTCTTGACGTATAAACACATAATCCAGTGCTGCTTCCCTCGGGGCTTGAAAGTTAATTGTTCTCTTCATGTGACTTGACAACCTCGTACTTGGCCTGAAACAACGCACGGTGTGCCCTGTGCCTTACAAAGGGAGTTAAATGGCATGGGACAGGTGGCACTCTGGGCGTGGTACCTGGGCACATGTGATTTGGGGAAGACAGGAACACAGCCAGCTGCTGTAGGTTCCACGGACTCTGGAACAATTTGCTGTTACTGAAAGGGTGGCAACTTGCTATGACAAGAAAAGCATAGTGATGACAGGTGTTTTGGGGCTGCATGTGCACTCCCACACGGGAACAAAACATCCCCGTGGAGCCGGAGGGGCTGAGGAGTTCCACACAGCGCGGACTTCGAGGATGTGACTCAAGGATGAAAGCTGGCTGCACGTGTCGGGAGGCGAAACACCGCGCGGCCTGATTCCAGCCACAGCCTTTCCACCGTGGAGCTCCTGCAGAGCCGTGCGGGAAGTGCAGCCACTTCTGTGGCTGGCCACGGACAACCAGGGACAGGACGAGAGGACAGAGCCTCAAGCTGCGCCAGGGGAGGTTTTAGTTGGACATCAGGAGGAATTTCTCCACAGAAAGGGTGATTAGACTTTGGAATGGGCTGCCCAGGTAGGTGGTGGAGTCACCGCCCCTGGAGGTGTTTAAGGAGCTGGACGTGGCACTTAGTGCCATGGCCTAGTTGACAAGGTGGTGCTCGGCCACAGGTTGGACTCGGTGATCCCAGAGGTCTTTTCCAACCTGACTGGTTCCGCGAGTCTGAGAGTGGCTGATGTGTTGTGCCCTGAACACACAAAGCCAGTGTCTGTCTATGTGTGACATAGATAGAAGTTAGATTGGTGTCCAGAATGAAGCACCCACCCAGGTCTTCCCATTGGCTTTGTGGGTATCCAGTGGGATTCAAACTACCATGGCAGCAGTAANCTCCAGAAGCTGCACCTGAAGGTTGGCGGGGCGCAGGAGGCCCGCGGGGACCATGTCCCGCCGGGCGGGGCGGGAGGGGGGCCGGGCCCGGCGGCGCTGGGGCCGTGGGCTGCGGGCGGAGCCTGATATTTCCTCGATTAGAGGATTTTAGGTCTTAAATTTATTCACCACTGATTTTTCAGAACTGATTCAGATGGGTGAAGTTAGAGCCGGTAACTAATGGCATAAGATGAGGGCGAGTGATGCTCCTTAATTACTCGCTGCCTCCGGGCGCCGGTGCCTCAGGGCGCTGTCACGACACGCGTATTCCTTGGCTTTTGGGACAAACCCCACTCCTGCCCTCGGGAGTGTTGTCCACAAAAATCGGATTCGTTACCCGGTGTGCCACAAGCCAACAACTGCACAGTCGAGATGTTGATTGTTTATTTCAGAGTTGTGTAAGGCTGGGTTCCCGGTGGAATTCCACAAATCAAGCACACCAACTACCAAAACTTTTTTACTATTTATGCATTTTAGCAAACAAAGGAATTAGTGTTCGTTTGCTGCAAGTAACATAGTATCCTGTCTTCTAGTGATTCCCTTGTATTGCATGCTAATTGGTCCACATGCTCAGTCTCTCCCTTCTTTTAGATCGGTGGGTTACTTGAGTCTGCGTCTGTGAGTCAGTGGTTGCGCTCTCCCGTTGCCAGAATTACCTTTTACCCTGTTGGAGTGGATTCAGCACTGTTGCTGCGTTGGCTTTGTTAGTTTCTTCCTTATTTTTCGAGTTCTGCCAAATGCCCTTGTGGACCCTAAATTCTGCATTCTTTGTATCCACTATCAGTGATACATCCGTCTTCCCAAGCTTTGTTAACCTTCCCCTAGGTCTGAGATCACTGAAGCATGTGAGCCTTAAAGCTTAACAACCAATAGGCAATTTTACCTAACACATGGAAATCACTTAGAACTTGTTAGCTGCTCTCCNCCTGTTGGAGTGGATTCAGCACTGTTGCTGCGTTGGCTTTGTTAGTTTCTTCCTTATTTTTCGAGTTCTGCCAAATGCCCTTGTGGACCCTAAATTCTGCATTCTTTGTATCCACTATCAGTGATACATCCGTCTTCCCAAGCTTTGTTAACCTTCCCCTAGGTCTGAGATCACTGAAGCATGTGAGCCTTAAAGCTTAACAACCAATAGGCAATTTTACCTAACACATGGAAATCACTTAGAACTTGTTAGCTGCTCTCCGTTTCATGGATTAAATCTCCTTTCTTGATGTTTAGGCTTCAAAGTATACAAAGGTCAAACATCAAAGAACAATTTTCTTAGGAAAATTTTACATATACCACATCGCACATCATCTAAGTCATAGAATCATAGAATCGATTGGGTTGGAAAAGACCTCAGAGATCATCAAGTCCAACCCTTTGTCCAACTCCAGTCCATTTCCTACATCATGGCACTAAGTGCCATGTCCAATCTCGGTTTAAAAACCACCACCTCCCTGGGCAGGCCATTCCACTGACCACTCTCTCTGGAAAGAATTTGTTTCTAATATCCAGCCTAAATTTCCCCTGGCAGAGCTTAAGTCCGTGCTCCCTTGTCCTGTTGCTAACTGCCTGGGAGAAGAGACCAATCCCCACCAGGCTATAACTTCCCCTCAGGTAGTTATAGAGAGTGATGAGGTCACCTCTAAGCCTCCTCTTCTCCAGACTAAACAACCCCAGCTCCCTCAGCCTCTCCCCATAGATCTTATGTTCCAGTCCCTTCACCAGTCTTGTTGCTCTTGTTGCTCTTCTCCGGACAATGCATATTTTTGTTCATTTTTAATTGCAGAATAAATAAAAAAAATTCAGTTTTATTGCGCAGTGCCAAAATGTCAAATGGAGACTAGGTCTAAACTTTGCACTAAATGTTGCAGGGGAAACTGTAAGATAGATCATACACCAGAAATATATTTTATCAGTTTTGTTGTCTTTCAGTGTCAGATTTTGTTTATTCCCTTGTTTTATGTCCAGAAAAAGTAGAAAAAGAAATAGAGAATTTGTTTTCTGTACACTTATGCTACAAAATAAATGTTAAAATATTACAGGTTAGGAGCAACGTGGAAAAAAATGTGAATGTATTAAAGGTTATAATTCTGAGACTATAAGGATTCATGTGATTCAATTGTTGAGGGTTTTTTCCTACCACAATTACTAGCTTGGATGTTGCTGTTGCGGAGTTTTCTCTGTTGTTTTGCATGGATACTAACTCATCGGTAACTGCGAACTGTCACGAACTTTTTTTTTTTTGTTTGGCTTGTTTGTTCTTTTTTACTACTCCACAGCATTTTAGTAGCTCTTCACAGTTTTAATCAACATTTACATGAGGGAAGTGGTCTTTGTAATTTAATGCACTCAATCTCCTCAGTAGTTCAGCTGACCTTTCTAAAGTATTGAAGTATTTAGGGCTGGCTAAATTGCTGGAAACTTTAAATGAACTCACTTTCCTTAACAAAACAAACACACTGTGCTTCCTTCCAACAGCTAGTGATTCAAATTGTGTTTCCGTTTTGATACTCTTGTTACAAATGTTGCAATCATTGAAATTTTTGTGTAATTGCCCCATTTTTTTATTCTGACAGCTGGATTGTTTTTCTTCTGTAGCTCTGCAGTTTTGCATTACTAAGTGATCTAAATATGGTGTTTTGTTGTCTGTATTATAGATTTGTTAGTAATTACACTTTAAAACAAGGCAATATCTGCATTTAAATGACTGTTTAATTTTCTCTAGTATAATAAGTACAACTGCTGTATTTTAAAAGTACAGCACATTCTCAATAGTCTCCAGTAATAGGGTAGTTTATAGATTAAAATCTGACTTTCAAAATAAATATACATTAGGCCTTTATTTCCTTTGTAACAGCATGGGTGGTTTGTAGAAGGATATCCAGAGTGGAAGAAACACACACAACTACTTCACTGCAATTTTCCCTTCTGTTTTCTCTGGGGTCTGACTTAGGTAATGCACTTAGTACGTGTCTATTTTTATTTATGAAAGGTGGTTGGATCTGATAATTGAAATAAAAACATTTCTTTAGTGACTCTCAGGTGCAGAGAGAAAGCATTTTCTTCTGCTGTATTTCAAGTAATTGTGTGGTACGGTTGGCTTTTAATTTTGATTTTCAGTGAGAGGAATTGCATTGCATTTTTCTATTGACAAAGAGCTTTACTTAGCTATTTCCATTTAGAAACAACTGGACAGCCACTGTGTTTTTATTTTAACAAGTAAGTTCTTGGTCCTTAATTGTTGTGACTAACCATTTTTGTGCTTCAGGCTGAAAGTACCTTCAGTGAAGAGGAGGAAGAAAAACTTCAAATAGCTTTTTCATTGGAAAAGCAGGACCTTCATCTGGTTCTTGAAACTATATCCTTCATTTTAGAACAGGTATTTTGTTTTCATCTTTATGCATTGAGAAATGTATTTTTCTATCCCACTTTAGATTTCAAAAAATAAATGTTAAGTTAAAAATTAATTAGTGGAAACATATCTGTAGAATATTATGTATGTGTTGGGTTAATGATTTTACTGCTTTTGCTTTTATGCCTTCCTGATTTGGATGGGACTAATTGCCTTTGTGGAGTGATTTTTCCAGCTAATGTAGATGTTACTGGTAGAAGGCAGGTCTGCATGACTCCAAGAGAAGTGATAGTAATTACGAGATATAGTCTTCCCTCTTATTCATTGTAAATAAGTCAGCCATTTTCTTGTAAGGGAAATACTATATAACATTACTGAGAACTGCTTAAGTTACCTTAGGATTCAGTTATGCAAAACTTTGATGCCCAGAAGCAGCCTGTACTGAGGTGAACAGGCACACCTCATGCAGTTCTAGCATTTGGAGGAGTTGTGACTGCATGGTATAGAGCAGTCTTGTAAACAGAGGTTTTCTAATTCTGCAGTGTGCCTCTGCTAAGGTTGGGAAGCCATTGCATTACGTGGTAAATATGGTAACTGTCTTAAAAATTGTCACACCCATGATGTTTTCCATCCATTTCCTGTAAGTATAGAAACTGTAGTCTGTGCTGAGGAAACACATAATAATGGTCTGTTGTGGGATTTGAATCTGGTCCTTTCTTACACATGTTGGTTTATGATCAGTACCCTTAGATGACACATTCCGCTGCTTTAGAAGGAAAGCAAACAGTCCTCCCCATGGCTCTTAGCCACCAAAAAATAAAAATGAAACAAGACTTGCCTGTTTATTACCTAGTCATTATTTCATCAGACTGCTTAATTTATAATCATTGAAGATCAACAGAAAAAGCAGTTAAGCTCCTCTAGGACTTCCTTCTTTTGTATTTAAAAAAAAAGGAGTCCCAGATGGACTACATGTATGCAAACACATGTATGTGTTCCTGCTGAAAGCTGTGCTTCTTAGATCAGCTGCTTGTTCTGACAGAGCATAACTTTTTTAGCAGCCCTTTGGTCTATGGACACATTATAGATAAAAGGACTTCTGTATGGTCTTTGCCACACATGTTGTTTCTTTTTTTCCCCTGACCTGGTGGTGACAGAGTCCTGTTTTGAAAGGGGAGACCAGCATACTATGCAGAGTGTGAAACACAAAAAAGTAATGCTAATGGGGAGGTAATATCTAACTCATTCAGTTTTGGTGAACTGTTCTTGTCTTTTCAGAATACTACTTTGTAGTTCAGGCTTGCTTGAATAGTGTGAATTTGGAAAACTTATCCTTTTTTCACAGTCACAATTGGTTTCGAAGCCCAGGTTTTTTTCAGTGATCGCTGCTTTGGCGTTATGTACAGTGGAAATCTGTACAAATACTCAGGTTTTGCTTGTATGTGTGTTTTTTCATAGTTTGTCTATCTTGAGAAGGGTTATTTGTAATGTTGCATTTTGAGATAGTTATGCTTTTCTGTCTTCCCAGTTGGAGGGTTAAGAAGAACAACGGGATGCTTGTAGCCCCCACAGTGGAATTGCTGGGAAAAATCTTGTGTGAACATGGTGGCTATCTGTGGTAGAACATATCTGAAGTGACTTGTAGACCAGCACTCAACAACAACAGTTTATTTTTCCTCTTAACAGGCAGTCTATCATAATTTGAAGCCTGCTTCATTGCAACAGCAGCTACAGAGCATTCACCTGGATCAAGACAAAGCTGAAGCATTTGCTACTGCATGGGCGGCAGCAGGTCAAGATACGATTGAAAAGTTCAGGCAGAGGGTTTTGACCCCTCAGAAGGTAACATTTTTGTTGTTTGTTTGGTTTGGTGGTTGGTTTTGTTTGTTCGTTTTTTGTGTGGATGTCTGGGTTTTTGTTTGTTTGTTTTGATGTTGGTTGGGTTTTTTTTGTTTGTTTTGTTTGGCTTTTTTTTCCTGAAAGAGAATAAAATTGTATTGGTTTGGTTTTAAGCAAGGAGATTTAAACTAAGATACAAAGATTGTGAGAAGCCAGGGTAGTTATTAGGTACTTGATGACTGTGATCATGACAGTGGAGTTCCCTTGTCATAAAGAGATGTTACAGGTTAGCTGAGCTGCTGTAACTGTGCTATACATGCACTATTAGCAATGCAACCAGTTTACCTTTTGGAGATGTTTGTGAATAGGCCTTCAATAAGGCGAGGGTAAAATGGGTTCATGAACACTTGTGGTGGTTTAGCTCATCAGCCTGTTGATTCCCATTACTTGTATCTGAGTTCCTGCCATCTTTAATTTTGTGAGTTTGTTGGATGGTGAATTTTGTGAGATACTTATTACAGTTTTGAGATACTTTTCTATAGTGGCATGATAATCTTGCTTCCTGTGTGCCAATTACCAGTTAAAACTTGTTACATGCTGTGAAGTCTCATTGAATCTTTAGGCATAGATGTCTACAACTATGAGAAAGTATAACATCCTTTTGTTGATTCATAATAAGCCTTCAAATGCATAAGGAATTGTGTATAGAACACATCAGTGTCAGCCAAGATCAAATGTTTGGAAAGAATTGTGGAACACTGTCTCACTTTTTCTTCCTTTGTTTCTATCATTGCTATATATCTTGTTGGGATAAAATTCATTTTGTTACTGTATGATTTTGTAAGTAACATAGAAAAGGAACAGTTGTTCCATCATTTTGCTAGAGGTTGAGATGAGTGTGACTGACCTTTAGTTCCTGGGGTCCTACTTCTTATCCTTGAAGGTAGGTGTAGTGGGTTTGGTCTGGCTGCTGCCAGCACCCAGTGAAAGCCACTTCCCCCCGCTACCCCTTCCTTCTGGGCAGACGAGAGGGAGAAAAAAACCCAGTCAGGATTCTTGTGTAGAGATAAGGACTGAAAGTTGTTGTGAGCAGGCAAACCAAACTCGGTTGAGGATAAAACTTAGATTTATTACTAATGCACTAAAAGCTATATTCATTGCTAACAGAATAAGCTAAAGAGTAAAAAATAAAATAAAACAGTTCTAAAACACTTTCTTCACAGATCTCCTCTCCTTCTCCCAGTGGTGCAGGGAGATGGGAAAAAGGGCGTTCGTTGTTGTTTCTACCGCTGCTGATGTCCACCACTCAGACAGCAATTCTTCAATCTGCTGTCCTTTGGGTTACTCCTCCATCGGGTGCAGGGGGGTCTTTGCACCCTGACTGTCCTTTATGGGCTGCAGGGGGACAACCTGCTCCACCACAGTCTTCACCATGAGCTACAGGGACGGTCATGGCTCAGAGTCCTTCCCCTGCGTGTGTGGGGTCCCTTCCCATGGGAGACAGTCTTTGATAGACCTCTCCCCATGGGTCCATCTATCCCTTGGGCAACAGTTCTCTTCAATTTGCTGCCCCATGGGTCATTCCTTCACAAATGAAGCGTATTGATGTGGGTTCTGCACAGGGCCATAAATCCTACCCGGGAAACCCTGTTTCAGTGTGGATTTCTCTCTCCAAGGGCCACAGGTCTCCAGCAGGACTCTGCTCCATCTTGGGTCTCCCACCAGGGGTCACAGCTACCTTTATGCATCCACCTGCTCCAACATGGGCTTCTCCATGGGCTGCAGGGGGGGAGCTTCAGCTTTGCCCTGCTTCTGGGGAAGAGAAGAGGAGCAGGGGGAAGCCCCAGCCCTCCACTCCTCCAGCTGCAATGACCTTGATGACTGCTTCTCTTGGCTTGGAATTACTTCTGTGCCATAGCTCTTCTCTTCCTCTGTTCTTAAATATGTTTATTGGCTCAGCCTTGGCCAGCAGCAAGGAAGTCCCTCCTAGAGCTGACCATCATTGCCTTTTCATAGGACAGTGAAAGCTTCTATCAGCTTCTTACTGAGATCATCCCTATGGCCTCCCTACTGCCAGAAACCTGGCCACCTGAACCCACAACAGTGGGAACGACATTTGCTTTTCTTAGGAATCTTAGGATGTGTGGTAGGGATGTTTGGATTTCTTTTATTTGTTCACATGGGCTTTTTAAGACTGATTTATTCATGCTCTGTGTATGATTGATACTGGATTCCTAATGAGGCCTTTTTTGGTCAAGTGTACCTTGTAGTTTTGTATGTGATTCAGATACCAGGAATATGGGAGTTATGGAACTAGATCAGAAAATCTATTTGTTGAGTGACCTGTCTTCAGCACCTTGGATGAAAGCATAGGGGTGGAATCCTTTAGTTAACCTCTTTGATGGAAACTTATGCCTCACATCATAACTTAGAAGGTGTCTTGTACCCTCAAAGATAATTGTTTCTCACTTTTGAATATCCTACTTACTGAACCTGGAGGTTTCAGTCTGTGTACTTGCCTGATTTCTGATTTTCTACCAGTTGAGGGAAAACTGATATGTGTTGATTTTTTTAAAATCAGTATATCCATTACCTTTTGATTCTAATGTATATCTCCTTTTTCATTGTGAGAAATACTAAGCAAGAGTGAGGTTTTTATTTCAAAGAACATAGTGTGAGATTTCTCACTCTCAATCCATGGAATTTCCTTCCTTCTCATCCTTCATGTTATCTGTCTCTGACATACTTCTTATATTTTGGAAGAAAATAATGTGAATAGGGTATGAAATAGACTTATTGGAATATTAATACTTTTTGTGGTGACTGTAGAATAAAGATCTCCCCCTCAGAGGTCGAGTCTGGGACCAACACGACTTAATGTCATGGTTTGGTGAGATTGTGTCACTGTCAGCAGTATTGTGGATCACATCAAGCTAAGCAGTCGGTAAGGCAGGGGGAAGGGATGTCATCCAAAGAGAGCATGAGAGGCTTGAAGGGGGGCCCATGTGAACTTCATGAGGTTAATGCAAAGTGCAAGGTCCTGCTCCTGGGTCAGAGCGTCCCCTGGTATCAACACAGACTGGGGAAGTGAATGTATTGAGAGCAGCCCTGAGAAAAAGAACTTGGAAGTGCTGGTGGATGAAAATTCTGATGTGAGCCAACCATGCACACTCACAGCTCAGAAATCCAACTGTATCCTGGGCTGTATAAACAGAATTGTGGCTGGCAGGTTGAGGGAGGTGATTCTATGTCTCTGCTCCTCTCACCTGGAGTATTAAATCCAGCTGTGGGGCCCCCAGCGCAAGATAGAGACGGACCTATTGGAACAGGTCCACAGGAGGGCCATTAAAATCATACAAGGGCAGGAAAACTTTTGCTGTGAAGACAGACTGAGACAGTTGAGATTGTTCAGCCTGGAGAAGAGAAGGCTCCAGAGAGAAATTATTGTAGCCATTCAGTACTCTAAAGGGGCTACAATAATCAAAAGGGGGCTTACAGGAAAAGTGGAGAGAGACTTTTTACTGGGGCATATAGTAACAGGACAAGGGGCAGCAGTTTTAAACTGAAAGAGGAGTTTTCTGTGGTGTATTGGACTCTAATTCTTTGAGAAAAACTGCCCTTTTTTTTGTCGGGGTTTGGAAATTGTTAACTAATTATTATGTATAATATGTACTATGTTTTACTCCTCATGTATGTAAAGTCTGTGGTCTCATTGGTTGTCTCACCTGTCCATCCCTGGTTTCCTGGTTCCCATGGTTACTATACCATCTCCTCTCATTGGCTGGCCGAGCGGTAAAACCCGTCCCTCCCGGCAGCCTTATAAGCTGCGGGAACATTGAATAAACCTCTCTTCACTGCTGGATTCCCTGAGTGCTGCTTGTCCTTTGTTTGCCGGCATCGGGGCCTCCCCCGCCTGTCTCTGCCCGCGAGAGATGGGCGGCGGGGGGTAATTCTTCTCCCCCCAAACCCTACGCTTTTTTGAATGCAGGTTTTTTTTGTGCACACTGCTTGATAGAGATGTTATTGACCTGAGAAATGAATAAAAACTGTAGCGTTAAACAAAAATTCAGCAGTTTAATACTATTAGTTTTCTCACTTCATCTTTTCATTTTTCTTCACTGTGCTATTGGCAGTCTTCAGCTGCACAGGATTATTAATTATGTGTATTCTGCTGTTGTGGTAACTGGTTCTTTGAATCCTTATTTATATGGCAGTCCCTTTATCATATTATTTCTGCTGCATGATATAGTCCTAGTCAGTCAGAATGGTGGTATTTGTATTAATTTTTTTTCTTTGAACACATTCTCAGTTTGGCCTCTATAATGACAGACCAGTGATAATAGTCTGATATCAATGTGATCCAGTTTTAAGTCTTTGATTGGTAATCTATCAGTTTAGAAATGAGGACACACTGATCAGATTATAGTGTATTTTCTCCTCTCTGTATAGAAGAGATAGATTTTTAGTAGGGTTCACTCTGAATTCTTACAGCAATTTTTCATCAATTCTGTTGTTTTTCTCCACTTCCCCATGTCCCTATATTATGTTCTCTGCATGTTTTTTGATATTCTGTGCAAATCCCTGTTTTAAAAGCAGATCCAACTAAATGCCTCATACCTTTCTGGAAAACTATTCAGGGTATCCTTAAAGTATGTATCATGAAAAAGAGAAGAGTCCTATGTTGCCAAGCAGGAGAAGTTTTTTATAGCTTTCAGACAGTATTTCTTAATATAATGATGTGTGGGAATGCAACTAGTGAAATTATGTACCTAAAATTCTTGACAGAGCTGTCAATTCTGTATCTTGAGTGCCTGTTTGAAGCCATATGGGAAAAACTCTGAAAGCGATTTTCTCAGAAACTGACCTTCTTGCTAATGGGTGTATATGTAATGTTAATATGCTAAATTTGCTTTGCTAAAGGGTGGCAAATCTGCAGAAATATGCTGAAATACTCGCCTACTGTGGTGGTTATGACAAAGAGAACTAATGTGCTCTGTGTGTGTTTATGGTGTGGCAGAAGATACTTTCAGATATCAGAGGAATGTAAAATAGGAGGAATACAGCTCAAACAGAAAGAATCTTAGTTTCCTCTTAGTGTCTAATCAACTAGTTGTTCTTACAGTGACAAGCAGAGGTCACAAATAGTGTTGTACCTATGGGCATTGTCACAATGAATTGTGAACCCACTTACGTTATATGATGCCATGACAGACAGAGGCAAAGACAATGCAAATGATGAAATACATAGTAAAGACACAGCTTTGTACCTACTGAGATTTATTTTTGTAGCCAGCTACAGCACAACTGAGTCTTATTCTTTCACAACGCTTTGTTAGTAGGAATTTTAATTGTTTACAGTTTTTAGGTACTACCTCTTGAGGTTTTTTTTAATGACTTTCTTCCTCTCCTTGCCCTTTTCTGTCTTCTACGAAGAAAGTGTAAATGAAAAAGGCTGGAATAAGTTTTTGAGAATGTTTTAAAATATCTGAAGCTTTGTTCTGTTTCTATATGAAAAATAACATCCTTTGAAGTTGTAAAAGAGTACCATGCTTATCTTGTGTAACTCCCTGTGTAATACAAAGTATAATTTTTCCTCAATATGTAAGAGCTTTTGGAAGAGGAGTCTAGTTATGATTTCAAAGCTTGAAATGACAGGTAATTTATGGGGTGTTTTTTATGTTTAATGAAAATGCTTGCCTTATCTCTAATTGAAATCTGTCTAACCTTCCCGCCTTGCCGTATATTGCTCTGCTATGATTTGATAAAAGTGGTCATAGTGTGCATTTTTACTGCAGCTCTGTGCCAACACATTTCCCAGAGACAGACCACACCACCACATTTACGTTTTGTACGAAAGGAATCCTGAGATACTGGGGTTTGGGAAACTTGAAAGCTGTTTGTAATGTTTGTTATACAGTCTCTTTCTATTTGCTTTCAAGCTAGCAGTTTATCAGTAAAAATCAGTTAAAGACGAAAACTTACAGTAACTTCAATTAGGGAAAATTCTTT